>JAMKCH010004943.1:0-43322 GCA_023653785.1 Ophioderma brevispina | reverse complement strand
CTAAATTTAGTAGGGAAATAACAAAGAAAGACAATTGTGGGGTTTTGAGGTATACATGAACATCCAATTATATCATGAAATAATATGTCTTCAAATTAAATTGATTATGCTTAAAAATAAAAGTTTAATAAAAAAATGCAAAAATTGCCTTTCTCCCCCCCCCCCCCAAATAAGATATTTAGCCCAAATTACACCACCAAAATCTCATTCTGTCACTTTTGTCTTATAGATACATTGAGCCCAAGTAATTATTTATCATTTGATACCAAAATCATCTTTCTAGCCTAAAAGGTAGTCTTTTTACAAGGAAAATACAATTTTTAGGTGTTTTGTTTGAAAAGAAAAAACTTTTCGTAAAAAATGCATATTTTCACCCTCAACCCGACGGCTGCTGCAACTAAGACCTTGATTTTCGGATTCAGCACAAAATTTTGAGCAAGACTATCCCTCTCAACCTTTGACCTCAGACAGTGCATTAAATCGATGCTATGCAACGGACTAGTTGTATGCGGAAATAAATCTTGGGATACGCATAGTGGTATATTCAGACTAGAGAAGAATAATCGTTTTCCATCGGCCGACGTCTACCGATGCTAGTCTTGCTTACATACGTTGTACGCGATGCTCTATACACGCAAAGCATGCTCGAAAGGCTAGCGTCAGCCGATGGAAAGCGATAAAGTCTGAATATACCATTATCTACTCACTGTAAAATTTTCAGAACGCCTAAAATGTATCACATATTGAACACCTGATACTGATGTTTCGTCACGTTTTCTGTGATAAATACTTCCAGCTCCTTAAAATAATGTGAATATTTAAAAACAAATTAAATGATTACAATCGAAATATACATGTATATCCTTTTTTTGCTGCCTCAGAGTAAAAATAAAAAAGTTAAGGTTTTCGTTGTAATTCGCTTAGAACACATCGAACGCCTTAGAACATTGGTGCTTTTTTTACCTTTGAAAACTAGTGTCAGGTGTATGAAATGTTCAATTTGTTCAGGGCGAACACTTCGTGCCAACTTTTGTTTCATGCGTCTGAGGTGTTCTTAGGAGGTAAATATGAACACTAGTGTTCAAAATGGAAATGGTAAAAGTGTCTCTTTCAATAAATAATGGAAAATGATCCAGATTTTTAAAACTTTATTTCACTACCTTGGATAAAGTGAACATATTCAAACCCCAAAATACCATTCAAATGGTCAAGATATATCGTAAATTTTTGAACACGCGTCAGGTGATCTAAAAGTGTTATAAAAACATCGGTGAACACGTCCGACGCGTTCTGAAAAAAAATTATAGTGTAGCCGTAGTGAATTATAAGCATTTCGGTTCCTCAGTTTTAATTGATTTAGAAGTCTTCACTGAGACATATATAGATGCGGCCTTTAAATTCGGGGGATAATTTGGATAAGGATGTCTTTGTGCCTGTTGTGCGATTTACTGCACAAAAAGCTCAGCGTCGATGCATATGGAAACCACTTTGCGGCATATCCAGGAAAATCTAAACCTATAAACAGTCTTCTTTTATTTTACGAGGTGTAACCGTACATGATCACCCCTCCACCCCCCCCCCCCCCCCGGTGCCCCAGCATGAAAATTTTGCATTGCCCCCACCGCTACAAACCCCATGAAATTCAGGGCTCCACTTTTTAAGTTCCTGAAAGTATATTTACAATTTGACTAATACTCATGCTTGACAAGACTAATAGTCATCCACTGTAATTTAGAAGAAGTCTATGGGTTGTCTGAGCATGAGGTGGGGATTCACTTACACCATTTTCAAAGACTGCAATTCCTCGGATAAGAGTGAAGCTGATTCAGGAGTTCTAAATATTTTGAAGGCTGCTCCCGAATCGGATTCCCAATTTCCGTCTTCCTAATTCTTGATTTGTTGTGGGCATGGTATACAGACTGAGCAAAGTTATCCCATGTCACATCACATTGGGACCAAGGGTTACCCTCTAATCAAATTGCTAGTATTCAGCAGTTGGTCCTCACAACACTATAGCTTTTGACATTAAACATAAATTGTATAAACATCATACTCTTGTACGGAGAGGAAGAATATCGGCAATGTATACACAAAACATTTTAGTCCAAAGAATACAAGCATTTTGTTTTATTTGTTTTCTAAGAATTTAGAGTAAAAAACCGTGATATTTACACTAAGTACTTTGTTCATCTTATAATAATTAGGACCGTATTCATATGACGTCAGTCACCAAAGCCATTGGTGGACAGATGCATTATATTCAGGACACCTGTAAATGAGTCCATGTTTAGCGAAGTTGCACAGGGATCATTGACAGGTGAATGTATTTGTTAGTGACTGGAATGCGTCTATCTTGTCCACCAACATGGCTGGCTATTGAATACGGTCTATAATGGTACGTGGAGCATCTGAACTTTTGGCTCATAATTGCTGGCTATTCTGGCTCTGTCCAGGCAGGTATCTGGGGCCCCAGGGGCCCCATTCCTGCATGTCCTCAAGAGAATTTTCCTGGTGGATGCTACGCATGACTTTATTAGATTTTTAAGTCGAAAAGGTAGCCTCACATGGCACAAACATACACACAAAACACCGTGGCCACATACACACACGCACATGTGACGCACGCCCCCCTTACAAAAACAAACACAAAAACACACACACACACATTGCAAGTGAATAACTGAGGCTTTTGGAGGAGGGAATTTAATACACATGTCCCAAATTAAGCAATGGATTTATCAGGGAAGTTTTGTAGATTTTCATTATTGAATTATTCAAATATTTTTTTTTTTAATTTTTCCATTGAAAGCGTGCGCATTAACCTGGGAGCACGTGGGACATTACGTGGCTCCGCCTGCTATTTTTGTCTCTCCTTTGTAGAAAGATTCCCCATGGTGTACCAATTCAATATAGTATCAGGGAACCATAGGAAAAGTACACACAGACCCCCTGGGGACATTGAGACCCCCTCATGCACTAGAAAAAGTCAAAATGCTTCAATTCAGTAATGCATGTCATATTGTTCCTCTTATTCGGAGTAAAAAAGTCAATCACATGATATCTGTGCGATGTTGCGTTATCGAAATAAAGGACAAAATATGAAAAGGTCATTGACCTTTTGTACAGGGGTCAATTTTTCAAGATGATCCGATTTCAATTAAAATAGGCTCAAATTAACTGGATTGTCACATACGTTAAAAAATGTATAGTTTGCCATACACCACCAGTGTACAAACCAAAACTGTTCGTAGATAGCTGCCTTGTGTGCCGCTAATAGCTGCCAATTTAATGCGAGATCACGTTTATATTACCTACTTCCGGGTTTCTGTTCCGGAAAAGTCCGAGTCATGAATTTCTGTTAACTTTTCATTTTTTCGAATAAATACTGCAAGAAAATACCTTTGAATCCTCTTACACATATTTTTATAGTTTTTATAAATATTTCAAGTAAAAAATCGCCTGCATTTGTCAAAGGAATGCCAAAACACGAATTTTACTTACCTGAACCGAAGGTCATTTTTTGCTGATATTCTTGGAAATGAAATTTGAAAAGTATCTAAAAAATTGACATCTTTCCCTACGTTAGAGCATTTTTTAAATACGTTTAATGTTTAGATCCAAGTTTTATCTCGGGGATCCACTGGTTTTTAATATGCTCTAACGTAGAAAAAGGGTTTGAAATTAAAGAAAATGGACAAGACAAAATGGCGCCAATTTCCGTTCGGTACCTCTCGTGTGGGTGTAATTAGCACTTCGGAAGGTGTTCGAAAGACGATTTTCTGGGATCGTGGGTAATCGTGGCGAGCGAGCGCGATGAAAACCTAGTTAATTGTATGATGCCGTGAAATAAGCGTCTCCAGAAGTGAACCTTCGAGAAAGATTCTGCTCTAGTATGGAAAACTGTTGTAAATATATATGGGAAAATTCTTTTCAGATTACAACGGAGGATAGCATAATTAACTTAAGTTACATAAATTTAAAAGTTTTCACCATGTTACACCAAAAGTGATTCTGAATTTGCATTTAGAAAGTTGGTTACTTGATTCTACATAAAGTGCAGGTCCCAAGTCAATCTTGTGGAAGACAACAGGGGGAAAAAATCATTAACAATGGGTCCGTTTTACACTCACACGTTCTAATTCCATAACGGCATTAAATTCACATCCAGTTCAAATGAAGTTCCTGAAAGGCAACTTACACATTGAAATTTTTTAAAATGGTATATATATAACTGCACAAAGTTGCCAATTATGGAAAAGTGAAATGATGATGACATGATGGAATTGAAGTTAAACTTTTGGACAGTGTAACCGGCGTGATAATGACTATGCTTCTCAGGAAGAGTTGAGACAAACACCAAAAATATTACAAGGTTGTCAGGCTGTCATTAGTCAATTGTATTTATTTTGAGCAGATATAAAACCTGATATGAGCTTGCCTCTGGCATACAATATAATACCATGAAATATGTAGGTTTTACAGGGACAGAATGCAGGAAGATGGCAAAAAAGCGGGGAGCCAGGAGAGAGGGACAGCGAGAGGAAGGAAAAGGGGGGGAACAGGGGGGAAGGGGGGGAGGAAACACGCGACGGCAAGACACAGAGGAGAAGGAAAAGGAAAAGGGGTACGGGGGGCCAAAAGGAAAGGCCAGGAAAAGAGGGAAAGGGAGACAAGAAGAAACAAAAAAAATAAGCCCCCAAACAAACAACAACAACAACACCACTTTTCCTAAAAGTAACAATTGGTACAGTTTTAGGTGTTCAGGGCCTGGGCCTGACATACATTGTGAGCCCTTTTCGAAGAAAATCTCCGCAGGTGCGTAAGCAAAGGAGGTTCGTACAGTTAATTCTGATTTTGAGATATAAAACTAGTGAGGTATTACCTGGTAAATGCGCTCAGTTCATGTCAAGTACCTGGATTTTTTTTTGGTAATTTTTTTTTCTTTTTGTATAAAAAAAAAAAAAATCAAAATATTGGAAATTTTGGGCCCCATAGATATGGCCCAATGGTAAATCTGGCCTCCAGTTTCACACAATAGTTCCTTATAATCTAGGTGTGTGTTGCTATGATTGGTGAATCTGTAATAAGGCCAATAGCCAGCTTGCTATATCGGCTTTTTTTTTTGGAGCCTGGCATGAGCAGTTTGTTTTAAGCCTGGTCCCCAGGGACCCAAGCGAGTTCGCACGGAGCGATGTTTAAAACAAACAAACAACACAGAGGCAGAATTTTGGTGGTGATGATATATGGTGATCGGATAAGCGGTGTTGGTTATGATTACATAAGCTACTGCAAAGTCTGTTACAGACGGCACAACTGTACATTTTGAAATGCCTCTGTCTTCAATTTGTGCTCAGTCAGCCATACAGTTACAGTTGTCTCCAATTTTCACACAGCAGTTCCCTTATATGAATCATGGGTATAGGTTTCATGTTCGGTGTAAGATGGAAACAAATGTCACTTTTGGAAAGATGTTGGTTATTATTTTTTTTGTTGGGGGGCGGGGTTATTTTTGTGTTGTGTTATAACTGTCAAAATCATGTAAGATAGTTCACAGTTCATATATGTCGTTGATAGTTATGCCATTACATTTAAACACCTGTTTTTACAGCCTCAATTTGTGTTTTGTTTGGACATAGATTATAAGACACATAAGCTTTGTTGAGGGTCATGACTGAAATTCACTCAATGGTTAACCAGTGGAGCTACTGGTTGCCGTACGATTTTAAAAATTCATTCTTGTCATTTACTGGTGTGATGGCCAACCAGGGTCAATCAATTTCTAATTAACCATTGTACCACCCAAAGGGGGGGGGGGTTGTTGCAAACCCTCAGATTTCTCCCAGTAACACAAAAAAATTCAAAAAATTCAACAAATTGACTTTAGGTAATCTTTATACCTTACTTTGCCACACATTTTAACTAAAAAATCACTTCCATGAAAAGAGTAGAAATTTATAATCAAAAAAGTGCAAGTAGGGAAAGCAAGACAACCCTGCTTGGTCCTGGTCAAATAACTTTTGACTTTTAATTCACATAATGAAGTTTACAGTGATGATCCAACAGCAAAGAAGATGTTACTCTCAAACTTTAAAAGTTCCGATTGGGTTGAAAATTACACCATGATGTCTGGCTGGTTACAAGGATGCCATAAAGGGATAGTTTTATATGTGTGCAAATTTTCCATAGCTTAAAGGATTGAAATAAGGAAAGGTTTGCCTTATTGTTATGCGTAGTTTTCACGTATCCACAATAGGTCACTCAAGAGGAACCAATAGCTTGCCAATAGCTGTGATAGCTGTTGACTTTATTCGCCCCTTTTGGTTAATAACCAGACATGATAAGATAGTCAAGACTATTCATATTTTCATTCTATGAGCTAAACCAACAATTTGAACCACATTTTACAAATATTTTTAGTTTTTTTCAACTTTTAATTTTTAACCCTGTTACAACCCAAAATGAATTGTTACCCTTTTACCCCCATAATTCCTAAAATATAAGTCACAGTTAGTATTAACTGAATCAAAGCAACTTTTAATTTTTGACCCATGTATTACTCAAAATTGACTTTTTTACCATTTTTTACAGTTTTTAACTATTAACTCGGAAACTTATAAGCCATATTAAGACCCTACGTAGACTAAAACTATACATTTTTGGAACCCTTGTGACCAGACCAAACACCATGGTGTGCTTTTGACACTTCAGAACATTTAATTTTTGACCCTGTATAAACGTGAAACCCAAGCCTGGGGGCCATTAAGGGGGGAGGGGGTTGGCAAGGGCTTCCATCAATTTTATGGATTACATTGCCTACACGTATGTGGCAAAAATTCATGATTTATCCGAAGCGCACCACTTTAACTACAGTACCCTGCTACAGCAAACAATTTGCAGTGACTTATTCCTAATTTGATTAGAGCAGTCAGAAATATCCAAATCCCCCGTTTATAATCTTAACAATAAACGGCAAGTATAAACTTTAGTTGCCTTTATATAGACTAATCCCACCAGCCAAGTGATGGAATCTTATGTCTGACAAAATGCTGTATCCCACATGCTTTTGCATCTCTGGAGGTATTCTTTACTTGAAGTCAACAAAGACTGGAATGCTAACAGTGGCATGTGCTTTATGTTGGGTGAATTTAAATAGCGAGGCATAACAAATAAGGTCTTAAAAACCGATTGATTTCTTATGTGATTACCTGGTATTCACAACCTTTATTGCAAAAAGGTTTGCTTGTCACTGCGACTTGTTGCTGGGTTTGTAAAGGTTGTACTATATATGTCCTTACTGGTTGTGTACTGAATACATATTGGTCCCCTACATGTTATCTTGACAAAAACTATTCTTTGCATGAAAATTTTACAAGTAAAATTTTAATAGTCCCTCCAAAAACCAAGTGCATTTTAACTTTCTTGCATTTATTGAGTACAAATGATTTAATGTTCGTTTGGAAGATGCAATCTGATCATAGAAAGGAAGTTCATTTGCGATTACATGATGCTAGCTAAATCAAAATAACAGCACAGGACTAGTGAAGTTCATTGTTTACCTAACATCATACTTAAATCCTTTATACATTTTAATACATGAGGTGTATCACTGGAATTTCATAATTTTGGTTTCATTTTTATCAATTTGGCATCAAGGTGGTAAATATCAAGTTTTCAAAGCACAAATTAAAGTAATTATACTTTGTTCAAGTACCTCTGTACATTGACATTGCCAGCTGGGCACACTTAAAACATGTATTGGAATGTCCATCTTGACCGTGGGACACAGTGCAAATGCACCACATGATAGCACTCTAATTGTCACAAAATTCTCTACACATAGGTCGAGAAAGATAGTATAGCTGTAATTTTGTGTTTGAAAACTTCCAATTTAACATTAAATGATATTCGCCAGTGCAAGTGGTTACGTAAGTCCCTGGTAACTGGATCACGCACCTATTTGTTATGATAGTGAATGCCATAGGCTTTGTGTGCCGATCATTTTGATTGTGGTGTAGGACTCAAAAGCGTGATCCAGTTGGTATAGTGATAATCCGATTACACATAACACTTTGACAGCGAATTTTTATGCTAATCTAAATACATTTATTAAAATTATTACGTACATATACACAAATATGAAAAGAAATAATTGCTACATTTTAAGATATGCCAGCATGAGAAACAGCACAGGCAACTATTTTAAATCAAATAAAGTTGTCCTATATGCTGAATAGTATGTCATGTAAAATAATAACACAGAATTAAGAGGACATTCAGCTAAGGAACAGTTTCCAACCAGAGAAATTGGTAAACCGCTGATGGCGGTATTGACGGATTGCATCAATGTTGACCTTTTTGGACATGTCCCCACCCTCTACTAGACCCAGGGGAAGACCCTGGGGGACATGAATGTCATGGGCAGTGGTGACTTGTGGTCTCCTACAATTTGACCAAGTTTGGCTGCAGTAGCTTATATAGGAATGCAAAATGTTAACCTTTTTGTGCAATGCTGACTTTTTTGGGCCATTTCCTCACCTTCTGCCAGACCCAGGAGAAGACCCTAGGGATGTGAATGACAAGGGCAGTAGTGACTTGTGGTCTCCTACAATTTGCCCAAGTTTGGCTGCAGTGTGCAATGTTGACCTTTTTGGACATTTCCCCATCCTCTGCCAGACCCAGTGGAAGACCCTGGGGGTCATGAGTAACATGAGTAGTAGTGACTTGTGGTCGGCCTACAATTTTACCAACTTTGGGCTGATTAGCTGCTCATCCAGATAGGAAAATATGGCAAAATGTTCACCTTTTTGTGAACACATGTCATAACATACAAACGCCATCACAGACAAACATGGCCATTCTGTAAGCCGGATTTTGCTATGCAATCTGGTCCTGATAATGCACCAATGAATAAAAATACGCAAATTAGTTTCCGCATTTTCTGCTATGTTGATTCACCTAGAATTTCGGCTGATTGCTTGTCAAGAATGGTCTTTTAGTTACCTGTATAAGTAAGGCATAAATATGAATACCTCAGGTCACTTAGTAGAAATTTCCATTGGTACTTATTTTATTAATGTGCACTTTACGCACATCGGTTTCTATAGGGAACTGATATGGCGAATACAAAATACTATGGCAACAATGCCGACCATCCTCCACAGAATTTTCTTACTAAGGGAATGACCACTACCAAGCAACTGAGTGCTAGACCAGTATTGATTTTTACTTTGGCAAGCACCTGTGGCATGTTTATCTCTATTCATGCTTGCTCCATGCACTAAGTCATTGGCCTATTCAATAATACACAGAGCTGCTCACTGGCTGATTTTTTCATAACAAATAGTGTCTGGGAATGTCCCTAAGAACAGTGAAAATGTGGCGTACCAGCGGGGGGCAGGGGGGGTGGGCGCGAGCCCCCCCCCCCCAAATGGACCCTTCCCCTCCCTTCTGCCCCCCCAAAATGAACTGACCTTTTGTACAGTGTCTATGGAGAATTACCCAACTTATGCCCCCTCAAAAAATGTCTTGGCACCCCTTCTGCCCCCCCATTTGCAAATGGTCTTTTACGCCACTGAGTGGAAAACCTCCGAATTTCTCCCAAAATTGTGCCTTGTGTACTAGTAGGTGAAGACATGCCTAAACTAGGGATAATCTTGGAAACTGAAAATTACTTGCAAAGAAACTGCAACAGTTTGAAGCAGCTTATCTGAGTTTACCAGCTGTTTGGAACCACATAACTTTGTATGGAGTTTGATTTAAGTAATGAAAGTTATACAGTGATAAACTTTGATAAATTCTGAACAAAAAAGTCAACGGGGTCTCGGTGGTACGATGATGTTTACCAGTGGGAATTACCAACTGAAAATTATACCCCTACTCTGTACTTCAGCTCTGATGCACCATCAGGGCCGCTAATCCATCAGTGTCTACACACAGTACACTGAATTCGACAACCCATTTTAAAAAATAAAGTATTGTTCCGAAAAAATTTCCTTACAGACATACTTTCTTGTGCATTTTAAACCATTTTGAACGTAAAAACTATGTATGTAAGAGACGTTTTTCAAAAATTTTGTTAACAAAATTTTCCTCTGTATAGGAAAGAAATTCCATGGAGGCCATTTTAGACCATGAAATACCTATCACATTGTGAAAAGGCACTTTCAAGCCTCGGTATCTTTTAAAATACATATTTTAAATATCTCCTTTTGTATTATTTCTGTACATTTTGTTAGACTTGAGACCAAGAGTGTTTTGAAAGCATTATTTTAACAGGTTATTAAAATATAATACCTGAAAATCAGACATTTTGCTGAATTTTATTTTGTACTAAGTGCGTACAAAAGTCGTCTAGCAGCCCTATACCAAATTGCCAGTTTCAAAAATTTGTAATTCTGCAACGGAATGTCCGATTCGGATGATTTAAACGGTAAATTGTTTCTTTTGATAAGACCTATCTAGGAATAATACTTTAAACAGACTGACAGGAGTTTGAAATTTTGGTGGTCATCCCTATTACTATTTAATTTCTTTATGTCATATGGTGCATGCATAATGGAAACTAGAATCACAGTTACTCTATCTTCTTTTTTTTCCATTTTTGTCATGGGCACTCCCATTAGTGGGGGAGCTCCTATGGGCCCATGCGGATTTATGCGTAAATGACGCAATGGATTTGAATTTTTTGCATCAGGTCAAGTGCAACCATCTATGAAATGCTACTTTTGTTGCAGATCATTTCTATAGCCTAGTGTTTAGGGGCTTACTTTACACACAGACAGACAGAAACACACACACAAACACACACACACACAATTTCAAATCTAATAGTCTTTTGCGCACAACCTGCTACTTTTGAAGTACAGAGCCGGGTGATACTTGCACATATATACAGCCTGACAAAAGATTATGTGTCAAGTCATCAAGGGTCTTTAGAAATCATTTTTGAGCTGGTAAAAAAGAAAACCACCTCCTAACATTCATGCTAATCTGAGCACAGACTAGTTTTATTTGCATTTTGCATGCCAAGCAACTTTCCTTGGTGTGTGGTAACCACCCCATCCCTCTGAGAAAGATGAGGCCAAGAAAAATAAATTGTTTGATTGCCCTTTCACCTCCAAAAAAATTTGGGTCGGTAGGTCGCTTGATTTAAAAAAAAAAAATTTTTAAGGAAGAAGATATGCAAAGCCTGGTTTTTGTACATGTATAAGCCTATGCTATGTCTGTACTGTAGCTTAAATCGTGAATGGCACGAATTGTTTCTTTCTCTGCAACATTGTGCCATGGTCCAATACGTACAGATTTCACTTAAATCGTGAATGGCACGAATTGTTTCATTCTCTGCAACATTGTGCCATGGTCCAATTCGTACAGATTTCACTTATTGACACTGCAGAATCAACAAACAGACTCTTAAATGTCTGCAAAATGTCATAGAATATAAGTTCCCAAGAAACAGCATACACGTCGCCATGTTGTTGTTTTGAAACTCTACCGACCAGTTCATACACGAATGCATTTCAGCGAATGAAGTAAACACCAAATACCAAACCTCTTCTTCATATTCTCTATTTGTAACATAAACAAGATTCTATTTATTTATTTTTGTAAAATCAAATTTGATTTTAATTATTTTCGATGTAATATGTATATTTTGTCATATTTTTATCGGGCAATCCCCAGTTGAGTCACTACGACGAATTTGACGATATTTCCACACACCAATTTGGTTAAAACTTCAGATCATAGTACATATTATATCACCTTTTAATCCGTCAGTAATGATTTAGTAAAAATCCAAGTTCAAAGTGCATAAATCGTACTCAAAAGCGGCTGGATTACTTTCCAATACAATTTTGGATGTACATCGCCATATTTGCTGTTACTGCACATGCGCGCAGCCATTTCGGCCTTACTGCGCATGTGCGAAAACCACCGCTTCACATTCCAGATTAATACGCACCGCGATGTCAAATTCTACTGTCAGTTTTTATGGAAAAGTTACTGTTTTTTAACCCTTGTATCCTAAAGACGAGGCTATAATTGAACACAAATTGTATGCAAATCTATACTCATCACTCATCTTTGGACTATATTTCAAGATGGCAAACGGGGAATTTCCCTGAAGCTGATGGATGATTTTCTGGCGATGGTGTGTATCTCAAAGTGTGATTTTCTTTTCTAAAAATCCCAATAAACTGATCATGTAACAGAAAAAGTCCCCGATACTGGACCCGACTGGACTGTACAGTGTTTGACGTATTCAGACACAAGCGCTATATTTGGGCTGCAGATGGGCAATATGCTACCACCTGAAGGGGGTATATATCAGGTTTTCATCATTATTAGAACAACATTTTAGAAAAAGTAAGTGATTTATGTTCATAAAACTTCTCAAAATTGAGATTTTCCACTCTCGAAAAAAAAAAAAACGCGACCCGGATTTTTCGATTTTTTGGGTCGGTCGGGAAAGGGCAATCAAACAATTTTTTTTTCTTGGCCTGAGGTTTAAACACCAAACTTTATGTATCCCCCTGATTTTAATGTTCTGCACTATGTAATACTTCCAAAAAGTTTTAATATAAATTTGTATTGTACGAAATATTATGCACCATTGACAGATCTCACTTACATTAATGTGATCAAAGCTGCCTTTTCTTGTGTAGCACATCTCAAAAAACAAAAACAAAACAACAAAAATCAGTTACAGTTGCAAAATTGCTAACTTTGTTTCATGAAGTTGATGCAAATTAATTAAATTCATGAAAAGCTCAATTGTAAAAGTTCTTTCTACCATATGCATTCTGTTTGGAATTACCAATTATTTTGCTGCTATTATTGTACCAATGGAGTTTACAGGTCACTGCATTTCAAAATCTCAAAATCAAAAGCTTGTAATTTAGAATATAAACAATTTAAGCAATACAAATTTTATTTGATGCTTTTTTTTTGGGGGGGGGGCAGGGTTTTACACAGAACACGATTGTACATACAGGGTGTCCCAGAAAAAACCGAACCCTAAAAGCGCCCCCATTTTCATAATCTTATTTAAATATATGCAAATTGATTTTTACATATTTGAAACAATTAATTAATTAGCTTTTCAAAACCGAAGAAATCTTTCTAATTGGGTTCAAAACGGCTGAGCTATGGTCACTTGAAGAAATCTGCAGTTTTTCGACTTTGTCCACGGAAACCAGTAAATGTTGCACATTGTGCATTTTGTCACCAACGTTAAGAAAGGGTGGAAATGTTCAGTAATTGCATATACTCACTTTGTGTGTTGCTTTTTAGACATTTAACAGACTAATCTGTGTATCCAAGTGTGTTTTTAAAATCACTTTTTTGGGTAACAGGCCATGTAAAGTGAATTAACCATAATTATTGCCCCTCTACTGAGGCAACATTGGTGACGACATGCAAAGCAAAATATGACTTGTAAGCAGTTTCCGAGGACAAACTAGAAAAACGGTCAATTTCTTTAAGTGACCATAGCTCAGCTCTTCTCTAGCTGATTGGAAAGATTCCTTCGGTTTTGAAAAGCTAACTAATTGGTGTTTTAAAATATGTAAAAATATATTTGCATATATTTACATAAGATTATGAAAATGAGGGTGCTATGAGGGTTCGGTTTTTTCTGGGACACCCTGTAGCAGTCTTCCTTTTTACCATGTAACAAATACATGTATTACATCTTTTTCATTATGAACTTATTTCCTTAACCCTCAGGAGTGACAGCAAAGGTGTTTTAACATATGCCCTATTGTATACACTCAGAGCCATATACATGCAAGTGCAACCAGGTATTACTAGTTGCTTTGAAAACTGCCCAGGTTGAATGAGTGATATGCCTCATCAAAGTATACCTGCTATCATTCTAAACAGAGAATGCAATGCATCCGTTCTGTCCCACGTTATGAGATCAGTTTCAGATGTATCATATTCAACTGTCCCATTTGCATTTGCCCGCTTTTCAACTTTGACAAGTTTAAGGCCATCCACAACAACAACAACACCATATATCAGAGCTTGATTGTATGTCAATGCTGATAAGCAGGACTGAACACACTGCTCTGTATTGCTCTGCACATGATAGGACAGGGAAGCTTTTGCAAACTTCTTGAAGGATGACAATTCAAACAAAATTTTCACTTGAACTTCTTCTCTTGTACAACCAGGCAAGTCCTGGTCAGGGACATTGACAGTCACTTTAAATAGCAGCAGGTCTGGTCTGTGGGATTCAAAATATAAATGGAGCTTATCAGGCTTCAGGACATACACGTCAGGATGATCAAAGAGGTCATCTAAATCAGGTTCATAACGTGGGTTCAGCTGATCCATCACATCATCTGCCAAACTTGGCGGGTCACTTTCATTAACTGGTGAACTTGATCTAGACCTTGCTTTGACCTCTAATCTTTTTGGAAGTAATGTGCGATACCTTATAGGACTTTGCTGAAATGCCCTGGTTCTTGGTCTGCCCTCTCTTGGCTCTTTCTGACTTTTATGAAACCCATATGATAGGCAATGCACAACACCATCGCTTAACTGTCCATTTCTTGATGTTTCTGATGGTGCAGCTACAATCTTCTGTATGCTCTGTTGGCTGCTTGTTTCGCAGTTAGGAAAGAGGAACTTGAAGAGGTTCTTCATCTCAGGGACTGCAGTATACAAACCGCTACAGATTGCATATATCCAATCATTGATAGTTGATTCGTTAGTCTGAAAAACAAAACCAAGTATATGTACTCATTAGTTTAAAGGTGTGTGACCCGATTGGTTTTTCGACCCTCCACTTTTCTCCATCAAAATGGAGATTTTGATATCACAAGAAAGCTCATATTTTTCTCATAACCCCTGTAAAATTTTACGCCCAAATCATGTTTCCTTAAGGAGATATGGTCCGAATAGTCGCGAATTACTGGAAAATGTAGTTTACCACAAAAAATGTTATGTATATTTCTATGGGCCATTTCAGATACAATTTTGCTTATAACATCAAAATGGCTAAAGCAATGCCAACCAAACTTTAGAATTGCGATATTTAGGTCGTAGTCCTTCATTCAAACACAGAAAAAGTGTATGTTAAAATTTTGACCAATCGGGTCACCCACCTTTAACTACAATCACGATCAAAATAAAAACATGTTGTTATGTTATTAATAAGCTTCTATGAGAATCAACACTTTCTATTTCATGGTATCATGACAATTACATAATCATGTAACATTATCTTTGGACATGGCCTGGTATCATGATCAAATCACCATATTATTATTGGACGTATTACATACATGTGTAGATAGCTGTCGTGGTTTGACTTCACAAAGGCTAGCAATACAATTTGATACTTTTTTCTTCCCAACTGCAGGTGAGTTAAATTGAAGATGTGATGCATTATAAGCAGTTAAGGTCAATCAACAGGGTACCCATTTGGGGGCATGAGGTAGCAAGTTCAAGTCCCACATGCTCGATTGTTACTAAGTGATCTCAGTCCCATAATATTTTAATGATCATCATAGTGATATAAGTTTAAAAAGGGAGTCTGTGAACTGAGTGTATGTATCCATGCTCTCCAACTTTACTTAAAATGCATGTTATTCACATCACATCAAATCAGTCCCCACATCGGTCATCACATGTCCATGTGTAGCACAGCAATAGCCTCGTATAGGACCTAAATGTCAAACAACTTAATATAATAAATTCACTTTCAAGATTTGCTTACCTGTGTCTTTAAGGGTGCACTACACTAAATACCCGGCCCATTCGTTTACATGCAAAAAAGGTAATTTTCAGAGCTCTTTTTGACACCTTTCCGGCACGATAAAATTAATAATATATCAATCAATTGCGAATTGATGGAATCTTAATATGTTTCTTAAAATGGAGTGCCTTTCACCTCGTTTTAACGTTATAGCTGCCTAAATAAAACATCCACCTTTTGCAGCCCGTTTTCAAGCCTGAAAACATATTTTTGCCATATTCGGGGTCTACCTTCCCGCAGAAAGCGAAATTTGTAATTTTCTCATATTCAGAGTGTTCAGGAGGCATGCAGCTTATGATCAATTCATAACATGGCAATAAACTCAGTTGCAAATTCTCAAACGACACCAAAATAACTCAAAAATCACTTTGCTTTTTACTGGAACTATCCACCATTACACAAAACATGGAGTGATTTAGTGTAGTAAGCCCTTAAATACAATGTGAGTCTTTGATGAAAAAAATCATTGAATACGGACAGCTCATAACACAAGTAGGGATGAGCAGTATCGATTACAGTGTTTTCAATCTTCTGACCCTTTCCATTACAAAAGTTGAAATTTGGCGTTACAGAAGTCAGAATTTCTTGTTGGGAAAAGTCAAAATTTTGTGTGACAGAAGTCGGAATTTCTTGTTACAAAAGTCAAAATCTCGAGTTACAAAAGTAAAAATTACAGTGTTTCCAATCTTCTGACCCTTTCCCATATAAAAGTTGAAATTTGGCATTACAGAAGTCAGAATTTCTTGTTGGGAAAAGTCACAATTTCGCGTGACAGAAGTCGGAATTTCTTGTTACAAAAGTCAAAATTTTGATTTACAAAAGTCAACATTTCAAGCTACAAAAGTCGAAATTTTGTGTCATAAAGGGTCAAGATTCGGGGACGCAACTTGAAATTTCGCATGGTTAAAGACTAAATTTGGTGTTCCAAAAGACAGAATTTCGGTCGCAACTAGAGATTTTGCGTTACAAAGTTGAAATTCTGAGTTGCAAAAGTCAAAATTCAGGCTACAACTCGAGATTTCGCGTTACAAAAGTCAAAATTTCGGGGTCGCAACACGAAATTTCTACTTTATAAAAGGCGAGATTTACATAAAAATGCAACACGAAATGCTACTAATAAAGCTTCGTAAGATAAGGCTGCAATGATTTAATGTGGACTGCTAAGGTACAGCTTCCCTACTTGCATCAAGCCCTGAATTTATGGTATATTCATAGCATAATATGACTTGGGCCATATCGTGGTCAAAAAACAAAAAGTTGCTGAGGCTACAATTACAAAGCTAGAGAGGGATAGTGCAAAATAAATCGCCTGCAGTACATGTATTAAAGGAGCATTGGACAAGTTTGGCATCATCATGACTTCTGTCTTTTTAGTTCCATATCTGTGAACTTCAAAATAATTCTATACTGCAGTTTTCAGTTGACTTGGGCAATGTGTTTTCATTTTATGAGGTCTTATGAAAATAACATCTTTTCCAGAGTCTCCCATAGGCCACTGTATTGTGTATTAATTTTATCAAAGTCGACCTCAAAAATAGACTATAAATGCGCAAATTTTTCCGAAAGTAAGTTGATCTGAAAGGTAAGAATTAGCATGCAGTCATTATACATGCTAACAGTATTATGGTCTAAAAATCCAATTGTTGTTGAAAAATTGGAAGGGGGCGCGGGGAACGATGTTGTGCTGGTTCAATGCCCCTTTAAGTTGATTTTTAGGGTTAGCTGAATTAGACTATCATTGTGATGCCATATTCATAACACTATTTTTGGGGTGCATGACTCACTGCAATTTTTAAACCCCATCTCAAAATATGGGAGAAATTCGATCTGAACTAAAAATGTCATTTTTCCCAGTTCAGATAGAATGTCTCAAAATATGGGAGATATTCTATCTGGACTGGGAAAAACAACATTTTTTAGTGAAATCAACATATTCTTTTAACTGCATGTTTACCCTTTGAACATTTGAAAACAAGATAACCGAATTGGGCAGACTTGCAATATATGTACTACGACGTGGTCATAATTAAGCTTTGGCCAACATCTCATGCACAATCAGCCATTTACTTATTTTATTCACAATTTCATTTTTCATTGAATTCAATGCTGAATTCAAGTTCCTTAGGGGGCTATTTTCTTCAGAATAGGGAGGTCATGAAAAGGTTGGGGGGCACGCAGGCAGATATCAAATTTTTTCATGGAAAATGAGGGGTCACAAAAATTAAACACATGATATAGGGGTCACAAAATCAAACATATGATATGGAGGGTCATAAATTTATTAAACATTTCTTATTTCCTACAGCAAAAATCCAAATTTTTCACCCTGCGCACGTACATGATATTGGAATAAATTTGATCAAAATCAATAGCATTTAGAAACATTTAGGATCTACAATTTTCCAGGGCCTTTAAAGTAGCCCAGGATCACAAAGTGTACACCACATGTGGAAAGCAACTAAAGGGTTGTTCATACAAACTGCAATCTCTACCCGAATAATGCATCGCATCACTGTTTGTTTGTTTGTTTGTTGAAATGGTCGCTCCGTGTGGAGACTCGCTTGGGTCCTAATGGGACCAGGCTCAAACAAGTAAATGCTCAAGCCAGGCTAAAAAGCCTATATAAGCAAGCTGGCCTAGTGGTCTATGAAAATAAAAGAGAGAGAAACTGTAACAAAGTTAAATTAATTCTAATCTAATGCATTGCAGGAGTGGGCTGCATTGATGCAGAAAGTGATTTATTGCATAGGCGTAAACTTCGGGGGGGGGGGGGGAATAGAAGACATATAGGTCTATTCACCAAATATTTGACCCAAGGTATGGCTTATGTAATCCAGGTTGTAATAATCCCCCACATGTTATGCCTTTACTATGTTCATGATAAAACCATATTGTAAAATATGTTGCATTTGCTCCAATGCTCTACATGTAGAGAGCAAAAGAATAGACCATCAGAAAATCACACTTTTTGAACTTCAACTTGCCATAAAATTGCAACCGCTTATCCTATGAACATATACAGCCTATCATTGGAATGCTTTTTTCATCCTCTTGCTATCCATATTAATTTGGTACTGTACAGATTGCAGAAAGAACTGCAATTTTGGAGGAAAAAAAATGCTCTCAGAACTCCTCCAACAATCAACCAAAAATGGTAATTTTTGCACAATTTTTAAACTTCAACCTACGGTACCATAAAATAAGAACCCTTCATCCCCGATCATTGACACTGTACCATTTTTGGGCGAGGGTAGCCTGCGGGCTACCCGCTCTATTCGCTTGGGTTTTGACCTACTTTTCAAATAGCAGTGTTGCAGAAAATATTTGTGCCTTTTATATCCTCTAAAATCTATATGTGTGATAGTTTATAAAATGTTGTCCAGTTTTACGTCATATGGATATGTACTCAATAAGATAGGCCCAGCGAAAACCTGAACGTACATTTATAAAAAGATATTGATGTTCAAAAGAGTAGAAATACAGGGCAATATTATCAGAGTTTGCTGAGAAATTTTACAGTGATTTGCTGGTTAACAGCGTCTTTAAAATCGTTATGAGTGCAATGAATTAACGGATGCTTAAACGTGTGGCACTACATGCAGCAAGTCGTGGGCGTATCAATAATAATAATAAATAAAAAGGAAAGGGCGTGTCAAGAGGAAATATCCATGTAATTGGTATGTTAAAGTATTGGTAAGATGATATATTTTATTTTGTAATACTTGAGCCAACAGTTCAGACGATATAAAATCAATATTTCTTTTACTAAATCAAGGGGACTATGCTGTGGATCACAAAATGCCAATTTAAGAATGTTTTCATGCTATGAATAAAAACGTTTTCAAAATCTTTCACTATCCAAAAGTTGGATTGATTTGATTGCTTTTATGTAAGGGAGGCCTTAGAGGAAACATGAATGGCCAGATTTTGATTGGATCAGCCACCTTAAATAATGAGGTTCTTAAATCTTTTGCTGCATGCGTAGTAATGTTGATTGATCATGACTGAGGATACGAACTTGTCGCACATACTATCACACACATTCTACTATTACATTTAGACATGGTTGAAAAGTTCATTACTTATTGCAATTATTTTGAGTGAGGCAGTTGTTTTATTGTCTCATTTTTTAGTAGTACAGATAGATTGCAATTGCACACTTCTTAATAAAATGTGATTTACGAGTAAATACGGTGGAATGACAGGTAATATGTCATGAAGTAACGAACGTTCTAAGTTTGTATATGAATTGAAATAATGCAATGGCGTGGTGAACATTTTTTTTTTAATTTTTAAAAATTTAAGTCTTTGGGTGACAGAGGTAAAATTTAAGAAAATAATATTGAAGTCATTGGGTGACAATATTGCTTAAAGTGGGAGCTTTACATTTTTGGGAAGAGCTCCTAAGATTCTTTTTAAAAGGGCTTTATAATATTTAAAACAAAATGTTAGTGATCACGTTGGTACATGTGCCGAATCATGTAATATACTTTACGTCCGTCGGCATGCAAAATATCCAGAATTGTTTCTTCCAGTTCTGCTGGTGAGTCTGCAGAGGTCAATCTTGAGGTGGGTAAGTATATAGCGTTGATTGTTTTCCCGAAAGGTGTAGTATTTTGTATTTTGATTGGTCGAATTTTTCCTTTAAAAAGTCGTAAATGTAAGAGGGATATGAAGCCCCTATTCACTCTGTGTTAAATATTTATGTTCATGTATGCCTCGGCTAAGCGTGTCCAAAAAAATCAAATAAGTCAACTTACAAAAACTCCCACAAAATGTCATCTCACTAATCCCTTCCCATACCTTTTACATGGATATTTCCCCTTGATTCGCCCTTTCCTTTTTAAAGGAAGTTTTATTAAAGCTTGTTTCATCTTCTTTCCATACATGTATAATTCATTTCCATGCAAAGAGTGTTGGCAGTGTGTTTTGGACCAACAGTAACCCTCACACTCATTTCCTATCTAGTGGGAGAGCAACATTCACACAATTGGGAGTGCCCAATGTGTCTGTGCATTGAAGTGATATCAATAGACTCAAGGCCAACAAGTTTGTGCAATAGGTCATGAATAGATGGGCCAAAACATTACAATGTGTAAAATGAATAAATGCACAAACTTTAGAAATATGGGCATTCAGAGTATTTCACTAAAATTTTACCTCAAAGTATGCATGAAATTGATCAAATTGAGATTGAAAAGGCAACATTTTCCAGCTTCTGAGGGGACACATCCCCCTCAAACACACCCGTCCAATACATCCCTAAAGCCAGACAAACCTGTGCCAATGACATATGAACAGACCTTAACACCCATAACTATGAAACAGGAGAAAGCTCTAAGTTCACTTGATGAAACTAGTATAAACTGCACTTAACTGCATTAGGGTTCTGCACTCCAATTAGTGCATGGGGGAGGGGCCTCCTAGGGACCCATTCTCAAAATAACTACTTTCCCAAAGGATTTTTCAGATGAAATTTACCACATGGTTAGAAGTTCCAAAGACAACAACATTAAAGAAATAGAAACCAAAAAATATGGTTCCGTTGGAAAATTAGGGGCGAAACATTGATTTTGAAAACGTGCAAAAATGAACAAAAAAGATGCAAATTAAGATTCTGCATTTTCTACTCTGTTGATTCACCCAGATTTGTGCTGATTGCTTTATTTGGTCAAGAATGATTTATGTTACCTATATTAACCCCAAATATAAACATCTTTGGCCATTTTGTATTTTTCAGGGATACTTCTTTTAAAACGTAATTTAACATAGGTTTCTATAGGGAACTGCTACGACGAATAAAGAATAACATGGTACCAGTAGCCTACCATATCTCCATAGAATTTTCTTACGATTTGATTACTTCAATTATGTCATAGGGTAGTCTGTGTCACAGCCTGAGAAACTGATTTACTATTCCACCTGAACATGCTGTGTGGGAGTATATCAGTTGAAAATGGAATTGGTTTCGCGCTATCGCGCGAGACCTCTCTCGCGCTGACGCGCTCGTGCCGCACGCTTCGCTCGCGGGGCTCCTATAACGCGGACATAACTAAACAGATAGTCTTTAACAAAGACTAGTCATAGGGTATATCACAAGTACGGTTGCTCTATCAGTTTTTTTCTTTTCATTTTTGTCATGGCACTCCCGTTAGGGCATAACGGGGGCGGGGGTGGTTCCTAGGGACCCATGCGGAAACGACGTTGATGGATTTGAATTTTTTTGCGTCAAGTTCAAGCGAAGCAAAATTAGACAAATACATAAAAAGAGGAAACCAAGTATATATATATTGCAGCACTAAAAACCGCGGGCCAAAAAACAAAAAAATGGGCCTTCAGGGCAACGCCTCCTTAGTGAAGGTTAAGCGGCCAAGACAGCAATTACGAGAATCGGAATGCCAAACTTGCCTGCACTTTTCAATTTTTTTTTTTCGGGGGGGGGAGGGGAGGTTGTCATAAAATATATCGACTGGCTGGAATGGGGGTTATCAAATTTGTTAACATCAAATGGGGGTGGCCATAGAAAAAGTTTATGCGCACTTTAGAGTAATTTATGACCACGTATTCCGAAGAAAAGAAAAAAAATTATCAGCCTGTATTGCCTTATAGCATATACCGTTACCGCCCAGCTTTAATGTTCTATGTGAATTGCAGTAATGTGTAATATTTGCCAAATGATCATGATTTAACATTGACAGTAATCCCTAATGTATAAATGTATAGGGACAGTCCAAAGCTTGCTTAAGTCCCATATGAATGTAACAATTTTCGGTCAGAGGGAGGGGGTAAAAACGCCAATTACAATATTTCTCATTGACATTGATGATGCGTCCTGATGCGGGATATCCTGAATTGGAGATTGCACGGCATAACATATCCAATGTAGATCTAGGTTGTAATGCGACCAACATGCTGGTGCGTTAAGTTAAACATGATTTCAAAGGTAAAAATGGTGTTCATTATTAGAGTTTACAATTATACAAATGAGAGTTTTGTCATTTTTACCCTGTTATGGAAATAGTGCGCACCTTATGAACATGCAACCCGCTGTTATTAATCAAGACATTGGTCAAAGTATCTTTCGGAGAAGTGCACAAAATATACTTCAATCATCCAAATATTATTCTCAAAATGTACCGGTTAGTAACCATCCAAGCAGTAAAGTTCAACAAATTGGATGTTGTCATATCCAGTTATAAAACTTATTAGAAAATTCTGGGATTCATTCTGTTCAGTTGAAAATGTGATTTTCAAGATATTGCTCCATGCACAAAATAAGGAGTTTTGACCCAAAAAAATATGAAACTAAAAACATGCAGAAAAACCCACCAGAAAACCCCCCAGCTTACCCCACTGTTTGCCCAATATCAGTTTGAATCTGAATGACTCTGCTGCTAGTTCCCATTAACTCAAGTATATTCTCAGGAGCACCAATCCATAGATTCTTGTTAAAACCTTTCAATAATGATCCAGGATTCCGGCCATTCGGATGTGTCATCTAAAATGAATATACATGTATGAATTTATGAATCACCAAATTAATCAATCATGAATGAGTGAATGAATGAAAGAAAGAAGAAAAAGCAAAGAAAAGAAAAAAGAAAAACTAGAATTTTGGGGTTTCAGGTTTCTTGGTCATTCTTCGACGCAAATTGTCAGTCAAGAAGCCTTCCCGGGTTGAAGACAATGCTGATTTGATTGCTGAGGTTTGTAGAAGCAGCTTTGATGCAAGGTGTTAGTTGTAAAATGTTTGTGAGTCTCACCATTATTAAAACAGCTAATATTAGTGATCAGCATACAAATTACAATCAGCAAAATCATGAAAACACTGCAGGGTCTAGCTTAGTTTAGCTATCATCCTACCCTGTACAAAGTGGCCAGAAATACCTATTCTATGTGTGTATAATGTGCACGGTGTCAGATTTGTCACCACAGAGTCCACACCAGTTTGGGTTTGATGAATAAATTTCACTCTAGGCACATAAATTTTAAGAAAAGACAGAGTTAAATCTATTCTTCCCCATATTGTTAATTATTCCTCAACCTTCCCAAGATCTTTCCCCAAGTTTCAAGTTGTATCCCTTCTACCCCGCATAACCTAAATTGATCCCATTCATTCCTGTTGGCAGAAAAATAATCCCTCTGCCACGGATATATACATCTAATGGAATGCACAAAAGTAATCCACACACAAAAAAAACAAACAAACAAACAAACAAAAATACATTCTCATTGGAATGCTTACAAGTGTTGTCTGCTGCTCGGAAAGTCCCATCTTTGTGGGGACGTTTATCAGTTCAGAACTATCCTTATGGATACATGTTTCGCTTGTGGGGACAAAAAAGCCACATCTCCACTTGCTAAATATGTTTAAAATGGCCTATTTGGCACACCATGTGAGACCTATACCCCTAGAAACAAGCCTTCACAAAGATTACCAAAGTGGCATTTAGGCCTTGTGGGGACATCTTGGCCCCATAAGTTAGGTACAGAATACGTAAGGTTCCCAGACAGCTTACACTCTTACACACTTGGTCCTCACAGAGATAAGAATATCCATATGTGTCCTGGTTTGTGTAAGGGGTCACACACAAATATTTTGACAAAATGGGATCAAATGCCACATAGGGGTCACTGAAGGTCAAATGCATCCATCCCATTAGTCTTTGTCAGTGTTTTTTAATGACCAAGTTTGAACTTTATTGGTGAAAGTATGTGGTCACAGTGATCAACTATATTTTGACAAAATGGGGTCTGAGGTCACATAGAGATCACTGGAATTCAATCTGTGTCTAACTCATGTAAGTCTTTGGTCAGTGGTTCTGATGACCAAATATGACCTTAACTGGTGAAAGTATGGAGATACAGTAATCAATTGTGTTTACAGTCAAAATAATTATTAATACACATTACTACCAAAGGAATCCCTATGTGACCTCTTGCAGACAACACAAAAAGATCCAACATCAGAGAGAGGTCATTACAGGTCAATCTGTTTACATATGAGCCCTGACCTATTGTTTCATTTGGGTATGTTTGCTGGTTTGTTGTTATGTCTTGGGTCTGATCACTCTGAATGGTGTAATAGTACTAGTGGGGATTTTACATTGCTTTTTATGTGTGCATTGAAGCAAGATACATGTAAGGCCTTTCCAGAACAGATTCTGTTTCCCTGCTTATACTCTGTATTATCATACCACACTATAACAGGCATTGACTTGTTATAATAGCAACAACCTTGTTCAGTCTCTTCAACACACAGCTGACTTGAACGTTTCTCTTGCATTCCTCTCCAGGTCTTACTACCAAGGAATGCGATGAAGATGTGGTTTTTGATCATAACAACCTGTATTTTACCTATTCAATACCGAATTTGACATTGATAACGTACATATTTTGCAGTACAATTTAACTGGGCTCAAAAAATATGTCCATATTCAACTTCCAAAAAGTTTAAACAATATACAGGTCTACTTGAGATATACTCGACACAGACTTGTGACGCAGACAGCGTTACTGACAAAAAAGTGAGTTCTAAGTCTCTCCCTGCATACAATGCAGGCAAGACAAAAAGGCACACTCACTCATGGGGCTGTGAGTTCTTCATCATATAATGAGTTCAATTGTGCTTAAAGTATTAAAGAAGTGTATGATAACAGAACTTTCCGCTAAATTTTCCCCATTATACGGACAAGTTCATTATCGCCAACTTCTTTAATACTCTAAGCACAATTTAACTCATTACATGATAATGACCCATGCACCGCTGAACATGGAGATCCAACTTTTTCCATTTAATTCATGAAGCATTCCGGTGAAATCCTGTTTTGATTCACTGTTGCGATCTATACTAGTTTCTTCCACCTTAAAGTTGCGTGTTCCGATCGTCTTTGGGACCCCCTGATTTACCCGG
Organism: Ophioderma brevispina; assembly: GCA_023653785.1. NCBI lineage: Eukaryota > Metazoa > Echinodermata > Ophiuroidea > Amphilepidida > Ophiodermatidae > Ophioderma > Ophioderma brevispina. The sequence continues at coordinate 17,643 of JAMKCH010004943.1, read as the reverse complement.
AAGTAGTATCGATTTTGATATTAGATGAAAGGCCGTATTTTTCTCATTGTCGTCCTGAAATTTGAGCCCTCAAATACATTTCATTCTCAAGATATAAACAAAAAACCGCCGTTTTAGTGGTTAACCACCAATATTAGCACAGTATTGAATAGGGCTTTGCAACATGCATTCTTGCGTCTACCATCAAAACTGCAAGTTTGTTTCCCACGGTACTCGATGGAGTGTATGTGCAAGTGCCAGGCTCTCATATCAAGTAGAGAACACAATACATATAAATCGGAACAAGCACCTTTAAAGGTGCATACCAGTAACACTGCAAATTCTAATTCAAAGTGACCTAAGGTGGAAAAATCAACCTAAAGTTAATCCAATGCTTGAATGGGGAATTAGCTTTGACTGACGATAGAAAACACTTAAGCTTCACTTTACACATACGCTGATGACACTTCACCATAATGAAAACGGTTATCTAATCAAGTTTTTTAAATTCATTGTAACTAGCTTTGCAATGGATTGTGTTGAGTTGCTGCAGCAAGTAAACAATAAGGCCAAAAAAAGAAACAGGTTTGTCTCAGCTTCCTTTGGCCTAAAACCCTAAGCGCTACGCGTTTTTTTGTTTTGTTTTTCCATGTTTTCTTGGCCCACTACTTTTTTTTTCACGGCCGAGCGGCCGATTTATTTTATTTATTTTTGTTAGAATTTTTTTTTTAGAAAATTGAAAAACAAGCAAAATCTCTCAAAACCTTAAAAAAAGAAAGAAAATGCAGTAAAATGTGAATTTTTAAAGCTATGCGTGCGGGAAGCTGAGACAAACCTTTTTTTTTTGGCCTAAATCTCCACTGCACTGCACAATACGATGAGGTATGGACCGAACTTAATAATACTGGGTATCAGTGTGCACTCTCTATTTGAAATCAGTGGGCCAAAATGACATATTTGAGTCCTCGAGTTTGGAAAATGTTTGAAATTAACATGTGAAAATGACTGGTTTTGGTGGCACTTTTATGGGCAAATGACACATTTTGATAACTATTGGAATCACACTCAAATCCAGATATAGCAAGGCATTATATGTTACTTAGGACTGTTTAGTAACTTGTCCTTTAAAAATGAGACAAAAAATAGAAAACCAAGAACAAAACGACAAGAAAAAAGAAAGAAAGGGAGAAAAAAACTTGAAAACAAAAATGAAATGCAAATAAAATAAATAAATATAGTTGTGTCCCACCGCAGCTGGTAATAAATCGCGGACATAGGGGACCGGTATTTGTGGTGTATGATTTTCTTTTTTCTTGAATCAACTTTGAGTTGAAGAAATCCATGTAAGTCATCGATAATACATTGAAATTGATTAAAATTGATTCTTTTCATCAAATACAGATTAGCATTCGATGGAATCCTGTCCTAAACATGAAATTCTTAAGGAAACATGGCAGGCCACGGCCTGTAACAAATACTGTACAAACTTGTTACATGACTTCCAAATTCTGCACCGCAGATAGTGGATCGCATTTTTCAGTGACTAGATGGTATTTTCTCTTCAATGTAACTCACATCGACTTTATTTAGTGGGTAACCTCATCTACAGTGTGTAATGTTTACAATACACTGAAAAGCCATGCATAAAGTTAAGCTGAATTTGCAACACTGGATGTGATTGAACGTTGTTCATGCCAAGAAATTTGCAATCATAGTGATTTTAATTGGGTAAACACTTTCAAGATAACAGTGTTGTACTTTTGTTGGCAATCCCATAAAGCACTGTGAACCTTCATTAGTTATAAGAGCATCACACAGAGTTTTTTCCAATTATACACAAACCCCCTAACTTTAAGCCCGTCTTAGTCCCCGGGGGGTCTGTCCTCATTGAAAGGGGGTATCATGTGTGACCAAGAATTCACATAAAAAGGGTGTTTTTTACGTTCAGGCACGTTACGTACGTAACGTGAATAGGGTCTTAAAATCACCAAAAATCAAGAAAAAGGGTACCTTTTTCAAACTCGTGAGTTACTCATGAATGGTCTTAAAATTCAGCTTACGTCCTTAGGGTTCATTCAACACTACAACACGTTTGAATCACTGTTATGAGTTGGGAAAGAAAAATGTTACTTGTTTAGGGTGTCAAAAAATGGTAATTATTGTACTTGCTTAGGGGTTTTTAAAAAATGGATTACTTGCTTAGGGTAGCAAATTACCGATAATCTTGCTAGTTTAGGGTGTATTTTTTGCATCAGGTAAATACTTGTTTAGGGTGCTTTTGGCAAGTCTTTGGTCACGCATGACACCCCCCTTTCAATGAGGACAGACCCCCCCCCCCGGGTCTTAGTCACAGGAATTGTCAGTTCTTACATAAGATTAAAAAATACTGAAGAGCCCTATGTAACTTTAAGGTTACATCACAGGGTAAACAAAAAAGAAAAGAATTTAAAAGCAGCTTAGAAAAATTGTTGCATATTAAATTATACAAAAGTCAGCTTTGCAATTGTGGCATTTTTGATGAGCTGCCATTCACAGATTTGGAAATATTAATTGGGTTAAGGACAGTGTCAACCCGGAGTTTTCGGGAATAACTGTTTGGCTTGTAACTTTGCATAATTTGATTTACATTTTTAGAAAGGAATTATAACGATGATCCGATTGGGCATCAGATTAATTGGAACTTGCCACCTTTTGATAAAAATAACCAAAAATGAACCAAGATTTTGCCCAACATTTTTCAGACAGCATAACAAAAAAACATCTGATTTTTACAAATTTCCCTGTTTAGTGGTCTTGGGTGGGGGGTAGGGTAGGTCAAGTCTAATTTGGGTCGGGCGGAGCCAGTTGTTCTCCTTTTTTTTTAAATAGAGCGTTTTGTGCAGGGCAAATTAAGAAAAATGTTTAAAAAAGTTAGATTCTTGGGCCTTTCGGTTGGTCCCAAAATTAGAGTACAGGGGGGGGGATGGGGACATTGAAGAATATCTAATTAGAAATGGAAAATGAAATTGAGATGCGAGTCTTATCCTAAGCTGGACCGAGTGCTATCGTATTAAGTTTAAACTTTACCTTTTATACCGTTTGGGGGGTTAAGTAATGGGTTAATGTATTAATCAAATTACCTTTTAAAAAAAACCACTACCTCCCCTCTATCCTTCCCTCCCTCCCCCTCCTCCCCTTTTCTTTACCCCCTTGTCTCTTTTTGTCCCACTTTTTCACTCTTCCCACCATTTTTTCCCCTCCCAGTTTTTTCCCCCCCCCTTATCCTTTGTCCACATCCCCCCCCTTTTTTCCTTACTCTTCGGTACTTTTTTTTTTTTTTTTTTTTTTTTTTTTTTTTTTTATAATTATCCTTGTCGAAAATATGCCAACATTTGCCAAAATTGAACATTGAGAAATCCGTGTTTTCAGTAAAAAAGTGACTCAAACAACTTTAATCTTTGAACTTCAAAATTGAGCTATGATTGCAAGTGATGGAATGCATCTTTATGCACTATCGAATCAAACATCATTTGCCTCTAACTCAGGAAACAGAATAAAGAAATTCATCCGGTCCTAAATTACTGCTTTGGTTTACAATTTCAAATATTATTTTCTCTTTTCTCGCAAGATGCGGTCGGCAAAGTTAAATCATACACGTTGGCATACGCGGTTTCATACGCAGTAAAATTCAAATTCACCGTGTAATGCGATGCTGCGCGTTGCGATTGATGGCGTGAAATGTGATTAAATTCCCGCCTAAGGGCCGGATTGCTTTTTGCGACTTAAAATGGTCAAAATACTGTTTTATTAAAATCGGCAAAAAAATCCCAGGGACAAAAGGTTTGCTGAGTGGATAATCTTGTTGGTAATGATAGCACAACTTTCAATGGTTGAAATGGTGCAACAATCAGAAATTTGTGTAAAAACAAAAGCCACCACTCCTTAACACCATCTTACATGGATTTTTTGGAATTTTTGAAATTACAACTATCCCCATTTTCAAATCTAATTAATGGCATGTGTTCATTATGCCAATGAGCAATACATTGAAAATGTTGTCTTTCCTACATGATTTATGGCAGCTGCATAAGAAAATTCAGTGCTAACAACGTACACAAACTTCATGTAACATGAATTTAAACCGCCCCAATTCATAATCAATATAATGCAGAAACTATAACCCAATACTGTATTTGCTCTTATTAACAGTGAACACATGCCATCAATTAAAACATTTTTCCGAGCTGCCTTTTATTCATTCCATAATAATAAGGCCATTTCTGTCTCCTATGACATACCCTTAAAAGTGGAGTGTTTGCCGGACAAGTAACACATTTGAAGTGTGTGAATGAGTATGAGTATGTGAGTTAAATCAATTTTGAACATACATATTAATATTTAAAACTGGAAAATTTCACTTGCTAACAGTATCAGACCCCCATTGGACCTACATACTGTTAAACTTGTATTATTATATTATTTTTTTAATTATTTTTTGTTTAATTTATTTTTTTTTATTTTTCCATACCTAACTGGAGGTGACTTTGGACACAGGGATGACTTTGGACACAACATAAAAAAGGATGGTTATTTTACATTCGTTTTTCTTTTTGGTATTTTCAAGTATTTTTTTCTGTAATTATTAGGGGAATGTGTAAAATTATAAATGACTATTTTGTGCTCCTTTGTATAATAGCATGCCTTACAATTGTTTTTGTACCTTTCTTTGCAGGGTCCATAAAAGGTGCTTGATTTTTCTGGCCGTCAAACTTTTGGTACTCTAGGAATACGAGAATGAAGCTCAAGCCTAATGGTTGGATCGTGAACTTAAAGGCTCCATTAACCCACCTGTAGAGTCATGATACCTGACCACCCTTGACATCTGACAAATAGGTCATGTCCAATTTCACCCCACAGGTCCACAGAAAATTCATGCAGTGCCCTCTTTTTTCAAATTTGGTTTCATTTACTATTTTGAATATCTAGGCTTATAAGAGTTAAAATATCAAATTTAATTAACTAGTCTAACCCACAGTTTAATCCGGTTTTATAAATTCCCGTCAATGGGGGTGGGCGGATACACCTCCCATTTGCAGCAACCTCCGGACTGTCCTTCCTTGCATTTCACCCGATTCAATGCTCTTCCATCCTCAACCCAACCCTCCTACTCTCCTCCTCCCCTTGTTTTCTTCCCATTCGTCTTTGGATGGCGTCCCCTCCCCTTCCTCAAACCGCTCACCTCGCACTCAAAAGCCCTCTTAAACACATGCTCATCATCCTTCCTCAACCATGCCCATACCAACGTCAATATTCTCCTTCTTCGCCAACCGGTCCACACAACCGCCTGTTCCAAACCCACATCTGCAGCAAATCCTCAGTCCTTCACCTGTCCATCAACTTCACACCACACAATCGCTCTCATCATGCTCTCTCTGTCCTCCTCACAATCCCCATCTCCTTTTCACTCAGACAGAAACCACGTCTCACCCCATAAACACATCACACCATGATCTCACACAGCTCTTATAAACCATTCCTTTCATCTTCAAAAGGATACTTTTCAACCATTCACAACTCAACTCCCCATTCCTAAACTTCACCCCCCCCCATACCCTACTACCTCACTCTCGCTGTCACAACAACCTCACATCCATCCACCACCCCCACCGCCCACTAAGAACCTATCCCCTAGGTATGTGAACTCCTTCACTGACTCCACCTCATCACACACTTTTCCTCTTTCACCATCCCTCCAGCTCCTTTCTCATATCTTCTACACACAAAATCTCTCTTGTCAAATTAAAAAATTGAAAAAAGTAATGCAAACAAGTGTCTGTTAATGCCCCCCTTTAACATTTAAGTTTTACACATGTTTTATGTTACCTAGCAGAATTTTTGTAGCTGAAAATACCATCAACATCACAAACAAAAACTATGTAACTAGTCGTACTTTTGTTATAACATTATTCGGTCGGTGCTGTTGAAAAAATTGAACGGTTGGGAGTTGGTTATTTTTTTTTTTTAAAAACTGTGTGTAGTCCCAAGTCCCTCCTTAAGGTTTACTTTAAATACAATTAGCTCTTCACGGTGAGTATGCAACAGGATGTTTATGGTTGTCCAAAGTTACCCCGAACACCGGGGTCACTTTGGACAAACTTTGACCAAAATAATAATCATAAAATAAAATAAACTGCAGGGAACTCTATATAACAGGATGTCTTCTTTATGGTACTTGCCAACCCCCACATTACTTCCAGAATTCCTCTGTTCATAATGAAGATATTGATACAAATAGTTAAAATTTGTCCAAAGCCACCCCAGTTTACGGTACTTCAAATGTTATAAAAAATTTGTTTTAACAATATTTCTATGGGAAGATCATCCTTTTTTAAGGATGACTCTTGTTTAAAATCATTCTGACAGGCATGGGGACCTTGTTGAACTAACTCAAGTTTCATTCACACATATTGGTCCCAGTGAGAGCAGAATTGCCATATTTGCATGTCACACACTGGAAATGAAACCAACTTAACCACACACCATGTATATACACACACATGGATATTAGTATCTCTGTGGGGACCAAGTGTGTGTAAGTGTGTGTAAGTGTGTAAACCGTTTGGGGATCGCCTTACGTGTTCTGTACAGTCTAGCTTATGGGGCCAAGATGTCCCCACAAGGCCTAAATGCTATTTTTGTAGTCTTTGTGAAGACTTGCTTCTAGGGGTATAGGTCTCACATGGTGTGTCAAAGAGGCAATCTTAAGCATATTTACCAAGTGGGGACGTGGCTTTTGTCCCCTCAAGCTAAACAGGTCTTCATAACTCATAAGGTAGTATGAACAGATAAACGTCCCCACAGAGATAAGACTTTCTGAGCACACACACACATGGAAAATCTATACCTTATGGGGACCACATACACGTAATGTACAATGTACATACTTACACAAACTTCTTATGGGGACGCTAATCCATTCGGCACTATCTCTAGATGTGCTACTTCAACATGCTGACACTATTTTTATGTATGTACTTATGTTCTTACTTATATTTATTAGACCGATTGCATAGCAAAATCCGGCTTATAGAATGGCAATGTCTGTCTGTAGCTCTGTAGATCTGTAGCGGTGTGTCCACAAAAAGGTCAACATTTTGCCATATTTTCCTTTGTGGTTGAGCTACTGCAACCAAACTTGGTCAAATTGTAGGAGACCACAAGCCACTACTGCCCATGACATTCATGTCTCCCAGGGTCTTCCCCTGGGTGAGGCAGAGGGTGGGGACATGTCCAAAAAGGTCAATATAGAAAGGTAAACATTTTGCATTTCTACACCAGCTACATGTACTGCAGCCAAATTTGGTAAACCGCCGATGGCGGTATTGACGGATTGCGTCAATGTTGACCTTTTTGGAAATGTCCCCGCCCTCTACCAGACCAAGGGGAAGACCCTGGGGGATATGAATGACATGGGCAGTGGTGACTTGTAGTCTCCTACAATTTGACCAAGTTTGACCAAAAAGGTCAACATTGACGTAATCCGTCAATACCGCCATCGGCAGTTTACCAATTTTTGTGTATACAATCACCCAGAAAAATAAAAAAATGCTAAAAGGAATTCAGACATTGAATATTTATCTCATCATACAGATAACTCAATTCTGTCGGTCAGGGTTGTTGAATTTGGCATGCAAACTCGCTGTGACTGGAGTGAATCTTTTCATGGAGTGTCTATGGAGTGCTATTAAGTTTGCCTTATTAGAACAGAATTTTGACCAGATAGAGCACTTGGGGTTTTTCAGAATCACCCAATTTAAAGGATATCATTGTTGAAAATCTCTTAGTCATTTTGAGTATGTAAGTGTATCTACAAAGTTTGCAATTTTTGCTTACTTCAACTCTGAATTCACAGGCATAATAAATTCTCTTTGAAAATATAGTCATGATCATGTTGTCAAACTACTAAAATGTAATGTAATCATTCAAAGTTAGCCATTTTAAATTAAACAGTCAGTCTGTAGAGAAAAACGATGCAAGTTTCAACATATTGCAAGAAGTGAACCAGTCCTTATGCGTTTCATTCACAAAATTTGAGATAAGTTCTTTAAATATAACATGCTCTGCCTTCATTGCAGTCCGAAGAGCACATTGATAGGTTTTTAGTTTCAGCTTTTAGAAAATCAGAGTGGGCACCCTTCTTGCATATGAGATTACCATATTGCACAAAAATTGAGCAATTCCTTATCAGGATTGGGGTCAATTTGTTTTCATTTTCTGCAAGAAAATTAGAAAGTCATGGCCAGTTTACTAGACTTCATTTTAAACCAGGAGTTCTTGTCTGCTAAATACAGCCTGAGCTGTTGACTGCATGTTCTTTGGAAACTTTTCGAAAGCTTTTTAAAGCTGTTTAAAACATAGCTTTGAAATACTTTATTGACACCATTGTTGAAAACACTAGTTGAACTGTATGATTAAGTCTCACTGTTAGCTAAGGTTTGTGCCAATGTCTTCTCAATAAAGGACATTTTGTAAGCATGTTGGGTTCATTTCTTCAAGAGGACCGACAAATGATGTTTTTCCCTAAGTGTTAAGGTAAGTTTTGCCAATCACATGGATTTGATAAGCAATGTGTTGTTTCCTGTATTTTAAAAATTGCTAGATCATAACACGTGGTCACCACCCATAGACGTTATACAAAAATTAGGCCCTGATGCAATAAAATCATGTTATTAATGCCTTTTGGTAATTAAACCGTATTGAGTAAAGTAGCTAATTTCTAAAACCCCAAAGAATCCATTCAACCGCCAAAAGAGTTCTAATTTTGTTTAAAACTAGTCTGAACTGTGGGCATTGTGTGGTGTAAACTTACGTGACAGGCAGCAACAATTTCTTGTATGAGGGTTTAAGCTTAATTTATGTTTTGTTTTACAATTTTTGCCACTTATGGAAGTAAATACACAAAAACTTACTACTTTGTTTTCCTTGATAAGAGAAATGTAGAAAAACCTAATTTTACAAGCACTTTATCAAACCCATACTTTTGTAACTTACTTACGCGTCACGTAGTTACGTCACTTTTTGATTTTAATGGGGCCAAAGGCCAAAAATGGTCCATCACCAAACCTAAAAATCAAGTCTGCTATTGAAGTAAATTACAACCATGCTGCAAAGGGTACTAACCACAGCCTATGAAACCAAAAACATTCTTTCTTCTGGCGATTACATGCATCGTTATGGAAATAAAAGGCAAATAAAGATAAAAATTAGAAAAATGCGCCCCTCGTTAGTTAGCGACGGGACGGAATTTGAACAAATTGCTATATCTTCATACTAAAAGAGATACTGTAACAAATTTCTGTTTGCATTTTAATACTTCTTTGATCAACACAAATCAAACATTAAAAAAAATTCTCAAAAGTGTTTTTAAAAGTGGAAAAAAAACGGAATACCAAGAGTAAAATTCCGCCCGTCGCATTTTGATGCGATTTCTTTTTATTTTTGAGGGCTAAAAAAAATATTCAATTGATTAAACTTTCCAAATATCAAATATTTTTGCAACTGTCCATGTTAACAACAATAAAATCATTTTCTCAATACTTCTCCTTAAAACTATGCATTGTGTTCTTTTCATGACGGAACCGGAATCAGTGCGACGGGGAGCGGAAATTTTGCCTATGAACATACAGAAAAATTACGCTTTGCTGCTATTTATGAAAAGTTTTTTTTAAGTATCAAACATATTCATGCCCTTTCTGTTGTACTCAATCAATAAAATTGCTTTGAAAACTCCATTTGATAATACAAATTACCAGTACTATCATTTAAGAAACTGATTACAAAACAAAAGCTTTAATTCAGTATAATTGTTTAATTCATGTACATGTATGTACATGTTCCAGCTTGTGAAATACTTCATTATACCCCTGAAGGAATTTTGCTTGCTTCTACTTTCAGCCTTCAGGGCACTTTATTATAGCCCCTATCTAAAAAATGGCATAGCCCATTTCACACTGATTTTGGGGGGATAAAAATTCCAAATGGTTCACGATGTGGGGTGATATCCAAATACATGTACAATGCTACCGCATTTAATTATTTTATTATTTTCATGACTTTTTCAAAACTAGTCCTTGTTCTTTAAACTCGTTTTGTTTAAATTCCGCAGTAACAAAGATTCTTATTTTAATTTGTAGAAGTTAAACCATGCAGGGAGTAATTTTCAGGAAACTTACTGATTTCAAGCTATTTCAGGAATGGACTACTCAAAAATTCCGCACTTCTAATTTTCAGCCCCATTTTGACCTTTTGTACTCGTCTTTTTTTGAGATTTCTCGTGCTACTTTTACTACTATGATTGCACTCCGTTAAATAGAACAAAACAATTTTGGGAAAATGATTATAATGTTTATTGGTTTGTTTTTTATCATTGAAATAATGATCATTGAACTTCATTCAATTGTCTTTGGAAGAAAATGTGCATATAGAAACATTTGTGTAACTTCAATAGCATAACTCTTTGCATGTCAGGTTAAGAGAAAAAGCTATTTTCCTTTAAATATTACATGTAGATACACATGGTCCGTTTTTTTTGTATTTTTGAAATTGAACATGTGTACTTTTTACCCGTAAAACATGGTTTATAGTGTTTTATTGTAGGGCAAGTGTACATGCCATGCCCCCAACACTGCACGAAATAGGTATTAAGTATTTAAAACCATGGGTTTAAAAGAGCAACAAATGGTTTCTGAAATATGGTAATGTTGCTTCAATTTATTTTTTGCCTTGGCTTTTTCACTCCAATTGGAGTAAAATAATAAATGCATTTTAATAATATGAAAAAGGTGATATTGCCAAATTAAATTGAGCAGGAAATTGATTCCGGCCCGCCATCATTCTGTCCCGTCACACAGACATGTCGTTGTAATAAGTGCGTATCTGCTAAGTAGTAAAAGTTAAGATCCAATTTCTATGAATAATAGCATGAAGTTGAACTAAATTGATGTCAACAATTTCAGTACCCTCAGGACTATAACTTTTGATAATAAAGTTAAATGCAAATTTCAAATTTTAATACCATGAAATCTATCGATCCGTTCCCTTTCGCGCCATTAAATATGTGTACCCATGGCAACATTGTTGATCTTGAGTTTCTTTCTTCAATGTGGTGCCTGAATGTAGTCTGTGAGTTGCTTGTTTACTTAAATCAACATCAATCAACCATTTACACATGCAACTGGTAAAGAGTTGCAAAAGAAAGGCATCATCAAATTTCCTTCCCGTCGCATACGATTTTTTTTGGCTTTGGCCCAATGGTTTGTTCTATACAAATAAGTAATGTTCAAATTTGATCATTTTTCTACCATTTCTTAAGAAGATCAAACTAGCTTTAAAAATGTACTTCTTTCTGAACCACTCTAATTTTTTAAAGAGAACAAAACTTTTTCATGTTTTTTTATCACGTAAGATAAACATTTCAAATTTTCAATGTTTGCATGGACATTTTGAAAAAATGTAAGTACATTGGTTAAAAATTCAATTTGGCGTAAGTAAAACAAACAATTTTTGATACCCTAAACAAAGAAAAGCTGAAATTTATGGTCAATAAGTCCTGAGTTGATTTTTCAAATTTTCTCCAAAATCTAAGTGAATTTGTTCTTCCTAAAACCCTTGTTTTCTCAAGTGGATATTTCATCTAAGTCCCAAATTTGGCAACACTTAAATATTTGAAGACAAAAATATAATCATTTTTCTTCAAGAAAAAGAAGCTTTGAGCAGGAAATGATCAATTTGAATTTTTTGAAGTTGAGACCACTTGCTGTGAAATGGCCCATAGGGTGTTCCAAAATATTTCATTTTTACTCCAATTTATTGTATTTTTTTAACCAAAACATTTTGTCCTTCCTCAAACACAAAAATAAGTTGCATTTTCAGATTCCTCTTCAAATTTCCTTTCAGAAAATGTATATTGACTATGCTAGAGTTAGTAATTAAAATGTTACAGGAACAAATGCGTATGATATCCTCAGCAATCACTATGTACAGCGCTTAATGGAAAAATGCGTGTTCCACCATGTTAAAGTCAATGAAATCTTACCTAGGACTCTAAAACATGTCATGAAACTGTTTTAAACTTAAAAAGAATAGTTTGCCCTCCATTTTGATACCAGCTTTATTGTAATAGGCCAAAATGTGATGAAACCATGAATAAATGTGTGAATTTGATGACTGGAAATTCATTTTTCCCATAGACTTTGTAGTGGCTCCGCTACCTCTGGCTCCGCTACCTCCACCACCCTCGCTAGGCAAAATTCAGTTGGTTGAAATTTCCTACCTACAAAATGCTATCTCAATGAAACCTTCCAGTATTTTAGAGTTTTAGCTTTCAAATGACACCTCTTTGACCTTCATAGCCTTTAGTGTTTTCAGATAACAGTACATTTTGTAAATGTGGAAGCAGTAAAATGTAACACCACCACCCTTTTTAGTAGGCGCCGCGAGGTCATGACACGTGGCTGTATACATGTACATGTAATCTCAACAAACATTTACACAGTCATTCTGTTCTATGGACCATCAGTTGGAATGCAATACATCATCCAACAGGAACCGTAAATGGCGCTTGTAAAAATGGCAGTTTCTTGTATCTGGTACTTACCACCAAATGTGCTCTTTGGAAGCATCTTGCCAAATTAAATGCACCCTGATTCCTTGGATGAGTTATTAACAACTGACAAAAGACCAAACACAGTTTAATGAATTTTCATGATATTTATCTTGTGTGAACTTCCATTTTGGTTGTTAGGATGCTTTTAATTTTAGCTTTCAACTGTTCCAACAATGTTTATTTACACTTAGTTGAACTCTGAAGGCCTTAAATGATGGTTAAAAGAAAGTTACCATGCTGCAAATTTGTCATCAACATTGCAGGCCTACAAAATCCCCAGGACCATGGGACCGCAGGTCCCAGAAAAAAATTGACAACTGCAGAAAATTTTCAAAAGTAAGGAAAATAAACAAAAAAACACCCTTAATTTATACAAAAAGGTTCAAATACAGACCCAGATTGCACCAGAGTGTCAAAATACTGGGCCAGCTGTAAGGACTTTTGCTAAATGTGCTTGTGACGTGCACTTCATGCACATATTTGACAGAAAATTTTGCCCACTTCTTTTTGAAGGTCCCAGGCAGACAGAAAATTTTTTGTAGGCCTGCAACATTGTCTCATTGACTCATAAAATAAGGGAAAATATAAAGGGTAAATCATACCAAAACAAATGTATACATGGTATTATCTCATTAGTCATGCTAATTAATAGGACAGTTATAATGATATTCCCCTCATAACACCGACCAATCTTTAGGATATGATTTGAAACTATAAAGTTATCCAAAAATAACTATTAATGCCCAATTACATGCAACAATACATGTGGCAGCTATATTATTATCAATACTGTACTATATGGTGAAAAGCACAATAGCTGCTTTATGTGTAAATGATGTGGTTCCTATACAAATCACGCCTGAACTTAAGGCTCCACGTGGCCACTCTAGATGACTTCCTATTGAATTTAAATTTGGTGAAGGTTAATATTTTATCAAGTGGCGCAGTTTGAGACAAGTAGAAAAATATTTGAGTGACATGAGGAGCGTTTGATGCACCCTACCCTACTGTTCAACCCTGCTTTACATAATACAATGACATTACAGATGATAAATCACTTCTGATCACATGAAATGCATCCTTTATTTTATCCTTCCAGCTCCTCACCTAATAAAAAAAAATGGTACAACATGTAGTACCATACAGGTAGTGTCTTCTTACCCGGCGTAGCATGGCAGTCCTCACATGTTTCATGACATTGGTAAATTCTTGCCACTGCGGATCAACATGTGCAGCTTGTGCAAGTGGTATTGGATTGTTTAAATTCAGAATTGGCTCCTCTCCAAATTGATTTTGTTGAGGCGGATCTTCTGGGGCTGGTTTCGTGGGTGCATCTTCCCAATTCACAATTGAGAAGTCACTGGATGGAAGTAGAGCTTTAACAATACCAGTGTCAACTTTCTGAAACGTAATGCCTGTAATTTCTGCTGTGGTTGCATTTGCCAGTTCATCTGGTAAAGGTCTTCTTGGCCCTAATGCCAAGCATGCAATCTTCCCTCCAGGCCTAATGATATAAAATACAAAGAGAAAATGTTTAGAATATTTTGATTTTGAAATATATAGAAAATCATAATTTTTGGATTAATTATGCCTAGACCTGTTCTTAAGGTTTTTGAGCAGACCTTCAGGACAGTCACTTGGACATTACCCAAACAAAAATTTATTTAAATTGGGATAGATAAACTACAGACCACCATTTCATTTTAACCCCCCCCCCCCAAAAAAATTGACAGAAAAATCAACATTTTGATCTGATAATAGCACAAATCAAAATATTTATTAGAGCTGTTGTGTTGACTTTTATGACAAAATAGTTAAGTTTGGAACAAAAAGTTTGTGAAATTACGGAGTTTCAAATGAAAGTATAGGCCCTACATGTACTGTGTACATGTATGCGCATTTGCTTTCTTAACAGTTCATGGTAATTGACATGCCTTTGAGTGCACCACATCATTTCTGACAGTTTGAAGATTACATGTGTTTAGTAAGAAACATACTTGGCAGTCCCCTTTTTTAAAGGGTGGCGGTCTGAGATCTTGAAAATAGGTGAAAGGGTGGCGTTCACAGTTAGTTTCACTACAAAAGGGTGGATCAATAGAAAGGGTGAGACAAAATGAAAAGAGGATTGAAGTAGAAAAATAAGGGAAATAATTTTGAGCCTGATCGGTTAAGGGTTAGCATCAGGGTGAAAATTTTATTTTCATATGTTTGTGTTGGAATCACTTTTAGGATTATCATCAATAGAGGTGGGCTATAGAAGGTCAATGTTTCAGATCACTTCGAACACAGGTTCATTTGATGACTTTAATCACCCTGATCCCACTTTCGAAGAAAAAAATGAAAAAAGTGCGAAAACCAGGGTGCCCCATCGAAAAATCCAAAATGGCCGCCAAATTGTCAAAATTTGATTTTTGACCATAACTCAATTATTTTTGTTCAATTTGCTTAATTTTGGTGGCAATACCCATGTTTTGGGGTATTGGGAATCATTCTATGCAACATTCATCCCACCATACACTTTCGTTTTCTTGAAAATGTCATTTTTGCTTAAAAATTTACCTCTGAGGGCGCTTTCCCATAAAATGCGCATCCAATTGATATGGGGATTTTAACATTCAAAATGTTTATGAGAGTTTTATTATGAACACATGCTGAAAATTTGACTTACCTGGTGTTTGCGTTTTTTA
This sequence comes from Ophioderma brevispina, assembly GCA_023653785.1. Classification (NCBI taxonomy): domain Eukaryota; kingdom Metazoa; phylum Echinodermata; class Ophiuroidea; order Amphilepidida; family Ophiodermatidae; genus Ophioderma; species Ophioderma brevispina. The sequence continues at coordinate 2,334 of JAMKCH010004943.1, read as the reverse complement.
CAACTGTAGGCTTAGTTTTAATGTCATAAAAATGCCCTCCATTGAAACCCACAGGTAAGAAAGTTTGTTGACCCCTGTACATTCCAATGGGAGTGTTTTTGTCAAATTTGAAATTAATGCCATGGGAAAATGGTAAGCGTTACACAACTCTAATCTTCAGAAAATGATGCATCAACAATTCTGATGATGGCCCACCAGTTAAAATTTAAAACTTTTCATACGATATGTACTTTTTGGGAAAGCGCCCTCGCAGTCCAATTTTAGGCTAAAACTGCCATATCGAGAAAACGAAAAGTCGTGGTGAGATAGAAATTGCATAGAATGATTCCTTGCAGGCCAAAACATGGGTATTGCCACAAAAATGAAGGTGATTAAACAAAAGCTTATCAAGTTATGGTCAAAAATATGATTTTTGGCCAATTTGGCAGCCATTTTGGATTTTTCATTGGGGCACCCTGGTTTGCACACTTTTTAATTTTTTTTCTTCGAAAATGGGATAAGCATCAATAAAGTCATCATTTTAGCCTGTGTTCGAAGTGATCTGAAACTATGACCCAAATATGACCCTCTATAGCCCACCTCTATCATCAATGTCTCAATTTATTAGGAGTATGGTTTTGAAAACTTTTCAAAGGGTGGAATCCCTTGGATCAGACCAATTTTTAATGGGGGTGTGAAAAGCCATCATCACAGACGGACATTTTTTAATTAAACTGATTGGGTCCTAGCTTAATACTTTTCAAACTTTCTAAAGTTTTGTTTGCTAATACTTACAGCTTGATCATTATTCTAAATTAAACCAAAAAAATTAGACAATAATTGCACAGAAGTAGTTCTGTTGCAGGGCTGTTAACATTTTGATGCAAAATTGTCCGTCCGTGATGACCAAAAAAATTACAAAGTTTTTTTATTTCTTACCAGTGCAAAAATAAATATGCTGAGTGTATCTCACTATTGATCATTACTATGTATGAATGAAACTTGGATCAGCTGAATATATCTTAACCAAAATGGCGATCAAAAATCATCACGGACGGACACTTTTTTTTTATCACGGACGGACGTTTACATTACATTTCTATGGGTTGAGCCAGAAAAGTATCATTTTTTCACAAAATGAATTGATTATGGCACTTTTTAACATTAAAATGATCCTTTTAAGAGATTTTCAGTGGTATTTACATGTAGGTGCCAATGAATAACACAGATTTGGACAAACAAGTTGACAACAAAAATATCTTGATTTTTAACCAATTTTTTGCGATTCTTTAAATGTCCAAAAATAGCAACAATAGGTATTTTGGCTGAAAAATGCAGAAAACGTGCCAATAACTTTCTGAGGTAGTATGTTGAACACCACAAATGAGCATGACATTAAGGGTGAACATGTTTCTAACATCTATAAGATCCTCACCGCATCAATTAACCCAGTTTCCCACCAGTTTGGTGGATGCAAAAGTATAGGGTCCGTCCGTGATATGGCCATATGTCATGAACTGGGTACAAAAAATGTTACACAGTGCAAAATGACAAAAAAGGCACCAATATGTATTACTCTCAACACAACTTTTATTCCTTACGTGTAAACTGTATAAGTATACATTTTTGGAAAGCTTATACTACAAGGATGTCAGATATGGTCAAAAGAGAGACAATATTCAGGGTGGGTAAAATTCCTATAGGATGTAACACAAGAAAAATTACATATTTTGTCATTTTAATATACCTTGGTCATTTTTTTTCCAAAAATGTGCAGGTCAAAACAGATGTGGATTTTGAAAGACATGACAAAGGCCCTCCAAAAATAATAAAGGAGATAACTAATGTTGTTCTGTTTTGAACATACAGGGTGGTCAAATTCACTTATATTTTGACAAAAAAGGTCATTTTTAAGATTAACTTCTTTTATTCAAGTACTAATCCTTTATTTCTTCAAGAGAAATACATAGGATATGGGTTTCTGTCCAAAGTTATGATCAAATATTAAGTATACAGGGTGATATGTATATTATACAGGGTGATCCATGTATTATAAAGGGTCAATAGGCAATATTTAAAGTCGCCCTGTATTTACCATTTTGAGCAAAGATGACAAACCTATATGTAACTTAACAGTGTACAAGGAGCCATTTCTTACTTATACTAAGTGAAATTTGTATTTCCATAGCTACTAAACCTGTTTGACATTTACAAACTTCATACTGAAAACGCAAAAATACACAGATCGGCGGCTATTGAGCACATGATGTCTTCAAGGTCCTGAACCCTAAGTACAAGTGTATTGTTTTCATGAATCATATCTATTCCTATAACCAAATATAAATCATGCTTTAG
>JAMKCH010004942.1:0-82349 GCA_023653785.1 Ophioderma brevispina | reverse complement strand
GGCAAGGTTGTTTTTTTCTCATAGAATTCATAGAGTTCGCCAAAGTTCGAACCCTTAATAATTGACCTTTTAACGGCTAGATGCGTCGCTAGCGTCTAATGTAGCTCTGGCCACAAGTCTACTAGTCTGAAAAAATCACTACCCAGATGATACAAAACATGTATAGTGATCTAGAACTATAGATAGTCACCAGAATGCACAATTCCAAAGTAAGATATGCAATGGAAATTTCGTTTTGATGCAGTAACAATTTATTTATATAGTGTAACGTGCCATAGGATACTTTATATAACAAAGTTTCCGGATCCGGAATTTATAACAAAGTTGTGATTTGCGATATGAAGCCCGGGGGGTACTCAGTGGCAAAGGGTAGGTACATATGTGCCGCCGATATGAGTCACATTTTCACCCCTTAACTACTAACAATGGGTAGTTTTTAAAACCAGCTACTATATTGATGGGTCATTTTTGGAGGGTAATTTCTCCTATATTAAAGGGTCCATTTTCCAATTTTTGGTCGCAATTTACTATGAAAGTGGGGGAGTCAATTTTTCTGATTTTCAGTAAAATCACAGTGAAAATGGTTGATTTTGTCCAATTTGTCCAAGTTTTTACTATGAAAAGGGCCATTTTGCTAAGATTATATGAAAAATGGTTCGAAAATTCAAAGCCAACTATAGAAATGGGTCGAAATTTCTTGAAACATCTATAGAAATTTTTTGAACAATGTGGGCACTATAAAACATGGTGATTTTTTACCTCAGCGGAACGCCACCCGCTACCAATTTTGGTTCGAGTACCCCCCCCCCCGGGTAAAAGGACTATACGAAAGAACTATTTCACACGTGGTATTTGGGACCAAGCAATTATGTTGATGGCAAAAAAACACGATTTGTTTGAACATTGAGAGCACCCTCCCGAAAAATCTCTCACAGCTTTCACACTGATATTCTAGATCTGGTGATGGTCTAAGCTCTTCTGTTACTCTCGTAAAAGCCCACATAGCAAACCTCTGCTGAAAATTCCAATTGACCAAAAGTATGACAGTTAATGTGTGAGTATATTTGTATGTTTTAGTTCACCGAAGGCTAACGTGATATTTAATTTCAGGATCTGGACAATTAAATTACAGGACTAAAAATTAATTTAGTTTAAAAAAATTACTATTATTCCTTTCAGCCTGTTTGTAAAAATTGGGCGTTTTCCGCCCTAATTAGTATATGTAAAAATTCAAATGTTGCAAAAAGCTAAAAGGTGCCTAATGACTTCACAACCCTTCCAACCAAATCTAAGTGACCCCATTTGGATTAACATTTTTAAAAAAAAAAAAAAAAAAAAAGGATATGTGTAGCCAGCAGGGAGAAATAAATAAGCAATAGCTATTTTTTTTTTCAGGATAGTTTTCTTATGTTATGAGAAGCAACATATCCAAAGTCCACAAGTTTCCCCCTTGTGCTATTTGAGGAATAAGGGTGTAAGGTTTATGCAGGGGTAAACAATTAAAATGATTCAAATGAGCTAAATCATTAACTATAGACCGTATTCAATAGGCAACCATGTTGGTGGACAAGATAGACACATTCCAGGACTAGAATACATTCACCTGTCAATGATCCCTGTGCAATCGCTAAACATGGATCGATTGACAGCTTAATGTATTGTAGTCCTGGAATGTATGCAACTTGTCCACCAACATGTCTGGCTGACGTCATATTGCATACGGTCTATATGGCAGCATCTTGTGACCTTCTATAGACCATGTAGTAATCTGTCATAATGAGCCCTATAAATATGCATGGACATTACTTGAACCGTTTTAATATGTATTTTCAGTTTATGCACAACGAGACGAACAAATTGACATGCAATTGAAATGACCTTGAACCGTTATTTCATAAGTCGTAGACAGGACAAACTATACATTTTTAATCCTTATGACATGACACAACAATATACATTTGAACACAAATGGAACTTTTAAAATTTGACACCTGTACAAACTTTACCCCCTTATTCCTCAGTTAGCATACGTATACTTGTTACAGACATGCAAAAATTTGATTTTTGATGATTGTTTTCGATTTTCTGATTTCGCAAATCACTGATAGTGCCTTTAATCAGTCCAGCCTATTGAGGTTGGCAAAACAGTGATTAATTGACAACCACCTATCGCCAGCTAGTTATGATATGATAGTGTGGTTAGTTTTTCTCAACAAATGCCGATCGTTGTCAAAGAGTTACGGTTTCTAGCTACCGCTTGACATGTCTACCCGCCTCTCTCTCGCTCTCTCTCTCTTACCGCATAGAATATTAAAAACCGACCTAATGGATACGTTATCTAAACTGCAAACAGTGGCGTTTTTCCACCGTTATATATCATACGTTAGCACGCATTGCGTTTATCAGAAAAGTGGTAAAACCAAACTTACTTAAAAAGCAACCAAAACTGATGATTATCGATATGCAAGACCCCGCAATCCACGTTTCGGTTTGAAACTGTAGCTTTAACTCTGGAAGTAGTACGCCAAAACTCTTGATAGCTCCTACTTCCAAAAAGTTGATAAAGGCAATGCCAATTAACTTAACAAACGAGCCTGTCGTATCTATATCGGCCATGGTTAATGCAGAGTATAAATACGTAGATGTTGGGTATAAATACAAGGAGCACGTTCACAAGCGCTTGAAAACATAGTGAGCTTTTGCACTAGTAGGTAGCAATTGCAGAATGACGCCCTACTGGTAATCATATCACCGATTTGTAATTTTGTCACAGGTACAAAGGGGAACAACGAATCTAAAACTCAATAATAAAAACACAACCGTCATGAACTGTTATCACAGGCGCTAGTGCTTGGCCCAGCGATTGAGTCGCTTTTTTATGGCATCATCGAATTTAAAAGGAACGGCACGTTAGCCACCAGATATGGATTGTTTACTTCACTAGCTACGTCCTATGTATAATTTATGAAATATTACACTTAAATATTCTTTCTTCAAAGTTAGTTTTTATACACATATCTTAAGAGATAATCATGGACCTTCATTATAGTCTCGTACATACTTGCAAATGACTTGGCAGGTCTATACTTAATTAAAAAAGTGTTTAAAGCGCTAGCGATTTTCAAAGGTAGAATACTCAAGAAAATAGAAGTTACCACCAAAGTATTTCGATATGTTTTTTTCGATAGTATGGTGCAAAAGTCCGATTGGATATATTAATGTTTCCCCCCAGAGTAGTTCCTTCATATCTGCAATTAAGGAACCTGACATATACATGTATCGCGCGGATCGGCGATGGTTTGGGTGGTGTATGGAAATGATGTAACGTACAGGGCATAAACATAAAGGACCAAATCACTATTAACCGAAGGGCTTTTTCCGGTTCTGGCCCGGTTCCCGCGGTTAATTTAATAGGGCCGCTCAATCTTCTGACTCCTTTAATCGATTAAGTATTTCAGCAAGCTCAATGAATTAATTGAACCGCGCGGACCGGGCAGAACCGGAAACAAACCGCCAGTTGAAGTATTGAATCGGTCCCCAACTGGTATTTGCTGCGAAACGCTACATTCATAAAGTGTCCTATCATATCTTCCAGTAATAGTATAGGTATCTGAGCTCTTGAGAGAAATAATGCTTCCTAATTTGTTTTTAAAACTGTGTGTTTGTGATCTTTTGTGTACCGACCATGTTCTGAAAATACTGGATTACAATTTGGTGTTTTCATTTTAATTTACTAAACGTCACTCAAGCACAGAGATGCCGTACTTGTGAAAGATGTACTTTTTAAGGCAAATGCATATCCAAAATAAATAGCATGGCTTCTGAATTATGCAGTCATTTTCAGGCACAGTTTCGTTTACATATACGGCTCGATCATTTATTCAACACCTATAACTAAGTCGAAGACAGCATTTAACTTCATGAACTATAATTGTCACAGAATTAATTATGGGTTCAAAAAATTGAAGAAAAAAATTCGTCCATGGTTTCCAAATTGATGAAACTCGGCTGAAAACAGATGGCGGCGTGAAGCTATTGCTTTTAGGGTGTTACAAATAAATAGTCAATCAGAAGAAATTTAGGTGTTTTGATATGAAAGATATGATAAGAATTTAACTTACGACTCAACAATTGAAGAAAAAACTTTTGAAATCCCAAAATCTATGAAAATTTGTTAAAATCCAATGGTGATATGCAATAATATCAGGGCAGAACCCTGAATCAGAACATACTTTATCGTGACATATCAATCATAACGGCGCGAGAAATTTCGGATTGGCTGATAGGTCTTTGACTTTTGATAACTATTCCGCCTTGTAAATGGTGCAATTGGGAACCTTTAGGAGCGATTTATTTTGGCGAACAGGGGCTACTCAAACCGATAGAGGAGAGGTCATAATGTCTTATAGTTGATTGTGAGCTACATTTGACTAAGAGAAGTCCATGGTTCTACCTTTCGTACTTTCTATTTCTGCGTGTCTACGTTATAAATGCCTCTCTTAAATATGTGATATTATGTTTTTCCAAAGGGTTTCCAACTTCTTGCGGTTTATTTTTACGCACAAGAGGTGATTTTTAACATCAAACGGAGGTACTATCCACCTGCAAGATCCCTATTACTGTGTCGATGCCATTCCAAATAATTGACCCAATGCCATACAAAAATAATCATTTTTATCTCCCTAGCCCAGTCGCATTTGCATCAAATTATGCACACAAAATATCATATATGTTGCAACCAGTATATTTTGTGGCTCATTTGAACAATTTGACCATCCTAGACAATTTTTTTTCTTCATTTTTTGAGTCCTTATATTAATCCTTGTCCAATTATCTTTCATATAAAATATGTCAATGGCTTGTCTTCAATAATGTTCTCTGAGAACTACTTTTGGAGCACCTGAAAAACAATAGCTTTTACGGCCGCCATCTTGGAATTTTCTGCAAATTTTCATTATTTGAAAGTTTTGTTGCATTTTTAAACCATGTACGAATTTTCCTTAGCTTTCCGTGAAAGGGCCCCGATAACTGGCGGTATTGAGGAGATGGAAAGTGAACGCACATGAGAATGAATACCTAAAAGCGAATTATCCATTGTTTAAATCAGTAGATCAGTGAAACTGTGAGTTATGCCTTTGAGTAACGTAGTTATTCGAACATTACGGACAGACTGATTACTGCCGTCTTCCCTTCCGTCATACAATTAACCTCTGGTGACCTGTTACAGGAAGATTTTGTACAACGACTATTCCCCTTCACCATTTAGCAAAATATCGCTTTAATCGCCCTTTGTCGAATGGTAACGTCTCTAGTGATCTTTCTACCAATACAATCAATGTATATTGCATTACAAGCACGTTTTCGATTAAATTAGAAATGCAAATGTTTTCGTTGCATATTCTCTATATTTGCGGGGAATGCGGGAGTTTTAGTACACAAATTTGAAAGAATTATCTTTTGTCTGAATTGTTGATGCAGTTATTTTATTGGGCGAAGTTGAGCCATTGGAGAAATGATCGAGATATATTACAAGAAGTAATCCCGAAGAGTGTTACTTTTTGTTCTTTGACAGCAATGCTAAACCCATTCAAGACACCCAAAGTATAATCGTGCATACTTTAGCTCGCCGAAAGCTGAATCATGGGCGAACAATGCGCGAGGTCATAATCTAATTGTATTAAACAGCAATTTTAACACGACCTGAATAGATCATGCTTTTCTTTAGACAATTTGGATTTAAAACCACAGTTGAAGATTTACCACACTAGAAAAAAAAGAAAAGGCTATTCACCACTGTATTGGAATTATAACCGACGCGGTACAGTAATTATCTGTAATTGGATTTTTCTTGTTCAATCGCCCTCTCTTACCTCCATGCTCCAACTCCCAAGCTAGTAATCACCAATTACATGTTGTGACTTGCATATTTGCACGTCTTTCTCATGAAGGTTAGTTTTCAGGCAGATTCGAAAGCGTAAAGTTCGAATACAATCATCCAAATTGGTAAAGGAATGTCCCGATTTAAGTATATAAAGTTTTTCATCTTGATATAATAGTCTCCCCCGATACCCCATCTGCAAAGTTTCGCGCCGAACCTTTCAATCCTTTGGATATTTTTTTAGGATAACCAACCCCAGTATGCACTTACACTGATGTGTTTTATTAACCCCGATTTTATAGTTGATCTACTCTCTTACTCTAAATTTTAGACTGATTAAATCAAAGAAAGGTTTCACGGGGACCGAACACAACGTTTTTACTGCAGTCTTAATCTAAACTTAATGCTATAAAACCGATGTGGCAAAACATCGTTGTTTTCGATACTTGAACATAGTTTTAAGGAATAAAGCTCATACACAACCGCTTACTAACAATATATAACAATCGATCGACCATGAACGTTGCCGGTGACTACGAAGTTGTTTCGTGGGGTTGGTTTATTCTAAAAAATACTCAGCGAGATGTGCCGACCAGGTAACCTCGGCAATCAAGAAGATTATGGTATTGCGGCCGATTATGTGTTAATTATGTATTGTATTTTTAGTATTGCAAATAAAAATGGGCTTCTGCCGACTTGAAGTTGTGTGGCGTTGTGTATAGGCTCGTCTTATAATCAAGTCGTGGGTTCGATTCCCACTTCTGATACAACTGTTTAATCTTTTATTAAGATATTGAGACGGCTGATCTGCGAGTCTCGGTTAAAATTGGGTCAAGCCGCACATCTGAAAACGTGAGTTTTTAAAGACTTTGGTCCGACCAAAATGGGGTATACATTTTTGCTCATAATTTCAAACAAATAGCCTTTAGCCCTGATATTTCACTGTAACTGATAAAAAATTAGCTTTCTCTTCAGATAGACCTACCATATTTTTGAACGCACTTCAGTGATATTTCGGTAGTTTGGAGCGAAGATATGGACCTTTCCAAAAGCGTGATTTGGGTTTTTAATTAAACATACAGGCCGGTCGAGATTTTTTTTCTTTTCAAAATGTTTTGTGGGTCGGCATGTTTTTGAAGGGTCGATCGGTCGTAGTATTTGGGGCCAATCACAACATTTTGATTTTAGTCCAAATTTGGATTAAATCTCTAGTTTGTTTGTTCCCCCTCAAGTAATTCACATTCCCAAAAACAATTCACCTCCCCGTTTTTCCCAAGGAAAAGGAGTCTGGCGACGACAACTTTGTCGTTTGGGTTACATGAAGGAACATGTATTTTTGTTAGCTAAACCCGGCGTTATCTATTTCTAATCTCAAAATCATTAAATTTCCTTGAAGGGAATTAGTAGCTCTTACACCCATTTTACCGAGGTGTTGAGCACGCTTCTAAGGATTATTCTATATTTAAACGTGGTTTTCGCTCATCTACTTTCATGTCAGCACTAGAAACTACCCCGCTCATGTAGAAGAGGTCGTGGCGTGTGTTATTCACGGAACGCAATCAGCGGCCGGATTCATGTTTATTCAATTACGAATCATTGAAACATCTTCCAGGCGACACACTGTCGCTTCCTATTGAGAATCGTTTCCATTAATATGAATCCACTGTACTTTGAAGGGCAGGCACCATACCTAGCTTCATAAAATAGCCCAATAATCAATTTCGTCAACAATGTAAATGTATTTCAAGAGCGTCATCCTATGCAAGCCGCTAATTTGGCAAGAGCCGTATTTGCAATCGTTGCATTGCCTTTTTCTCTCAGAGAGGACAGTTTTCAGGTGTGCGTGCATGAAAATCGTCGCAAGAATTACCTTTATCTGGAGAAATATAATTCCAACCTCTCTAGACTACAATTGAAAAACCAAAAACAAGAAATGAATCAAAACAACATACTGACCTTGAAATTGGGAACAATTTATTTTACTGGCAAAAAGATTCGAACCTGTTACCTATTCGAACCTGGAAGCTTTTTGTAATTTAGGTGTACCTGCTGTGTTTTACCTTACAGATTTTAAGATTGGTCGACAACAAACCTTATTATGTCTTGTGTGTTTTTTTTTCAATTTTGAATCTGTGTACGTATATAAGACCTGTGTTTGGGTGACCAGTTAGTCCCTTAAACTGTGGGAGATTGGGCCCACCCTGCATTACAGTGTATCAGATAATGAGTTTCATGGATCAGTCAGTTCGTTCATTGACAATAGCAAGACGGCCAAAGCGGGTCTATATTAGATAGAGATGCAAAACGTTACTAATCTTTAGAAATTCACAGGGGGTCCGCATGTTTTTGCCGCCACAAGAAAACAAGAGTACCAACAATAGAAGCAATGGCTGCCTCGCTTCTTCCACATACTGTGGGTGCCGCTTAACGCTTTGCATATACACTAAACAGTAGTGATACAAATTAATGTATGTGTTATAGGTGGGCCAGGTGTAATAATAGTGTACCTGGATCATGTGCTCATATACTCTTTTTTCGTCATAATGCAATGCGCGCCTTGGTGAAAAGAGTGTTGTATTCATTGAGGCGGTTTATTTAAATCAAGACACTGACGTGTCATTTCATTGTTTTGTGGCCATGGTAGGACAAAATTTTTTACCACCCAAAGCCAACCAACATCCAACACTGATATTTTGGCCGGATTGTTTGTTATCGAATTGACATATTTGTGTATACAAGCACCCAAACTAATATTATTCGCGTTCATATCAAGAATATCAGGCCCAGCAAGGGGGGGGGGGGGGACGACTGGTTTGAATGGGTTTTCACCCCCTGGGTTCGTTCAAGCAAACCCGAGGATACCGCCGCGCTGCAAACTAAACCGTTAAATTTCGTTGTAAATCTGTAACTCAAAACCAGAGTAGCATATCCAATGATCATCATGACAAAGGTTAGTTGTACGACACGTATTTCACCTTTACCGTGATAATTTTAAACTGATCTAGCCAACGTTTATCTTGCTCTTTTGAAAATCTTAATTAACTTTGGTTACCGTACATTTGGCCAGCGCATGGGTGTTCCTTTGAAACATATGTTGTTTTGTATACCTTTAGTCCCGCAGGTAGAGGGATAGAGGTGTTGCAGAAAACGCCCTATTTGTACCACGTCGGTTAATTCATTCCAATGAATTGGATATATCTATCTTTACGTTTTCCTAATCATTTCTTTTTTGGACAAAACGATGAAAAATACGTATCAGACACATATGAGCAAAAAAAAGGGTTAAGTGCCACATAGCGTAAATCCCGGGGGGGTGGGGCGGATATATCCCCCCAATATTTGATGAGGGGGGGGGGGTGGTCAATAAGATCATCCCCCCAATGTGAATGCCCATTAATGTGTTTTGACCCAAAAAATAACCTCATTTTTACATCTAGGTTAAAAATGGTAAATTTACGCGCGCTTCGCGTGCACTTTTTTTTCATTACAATTATATTTCTAATTTTAGCTTCTAAATCGCAATTTTAGCGCGCTTCGCGCCCAATGTACTAGTAAGTGATCTTTCAGCAATCCCCATTTCATTCATAAAATTTTCATCAAACTCCAATTCACCCCCCCCCCAAGGTCACAAAGAAATTTACGCCAATGAGTGCCATGAGATGTTTAATGGGGGAAAAGCCAAACACTACCTGTTATTTTTTGTTCTTACTTGATATATCATTATGAAGCTCATCATGCCCCTTCATGCTTGTGTAGGGACAAATTGGCTCAGAAGCCGATTTTACGTCTCCCTTTTGGTCAACTTAAAAACTATAGATGATAAATATAAATTGTGGTTCTGTCCACCCTTTTGCCACCTCTGCACTCTTTCAGACCCCTGTACAGAGAATTTGATTTTACTAAAACCAATAGTACCGCGAATGCGCTGAGACACACTTTCACTTTCTTTCTTAATATGGCGACACATAACTAAATAAGGCATTTCATAATATTAATCAAGCATTTAAATTAGAACAAAACAAAACAAAAAAAACAATCTCCCCGTGATAATAAAATTGATGATGGTATCGGATTTAAAGATTTAAAAAACCATTGGCCCGTCGTCACGTTAAATCGTTGATTTGATTCGCATGATACTTTAACCAGGGATTTACATGAAAAAAAGGAAAGAAACCCTAAAAAAACCAGATGCGATCCAGATTAATCTAGCAAGTGAGAGTCAAAGTCGGTGCTTACTATGACAGGGGGTTGTCGGGTTTGGTTGATAATAGGTTCACAATATCCACAATAGGTGTGAACGATTAGCACGAAATCTTCCCTACAAAGGTTATAGGAAGAGTACAATTAGGATACAATGATACAGTCAGTTTCATTGAAAGCAAACCTGGGGACACCGCGCTGTCAAATTCGATACCAACACATTAGTGGGTGGGTCGTCATTGGGCATTTTAGAAGTGAATTGGAACTTTATTATTATCAGAGGGTGCTATTTAATTATCGCCTCTCGAGAATTCCACCCAGCTGTCAAAGGTGCCTATGAGCGAGGTTTTACGGTATATCTATGAAATTATTGCATTAAGGTCAAGATCATCTTTAATCATTGCCACATTATGTTTGATTCACGTAGTATATAACTGTCGAATAAAGGACTCTAGATACAATTACTCATCTAGTGTAGCAAATGAACAATTTACAACACTTTTGAACAAATGGAACAATGAGTAAAATTTACCCAGGATTGACCATTGATTGCAACTGGTAGTAGCCCAGTCCCCTAAAGCACAATTATTGTGCAGCTTTATTCCTAAAGCGTGAAACTTGCATGACTATAATATTGAGCCCCTGAACATTTCTGATCGAGTGCCAAAAAGTAGCGCCCCCTATTGGCCTGAAGCGCCTTCTATAGTTTTACCCACTTATTAAAATTCCTTTCAAGAGCTTATATGCCATAACTCAACATTTTTGACCAAATCAGGTTCAATAAGGTTTAAAATGATGCACATTATATAAAATAGGTTAATTTACGTCATATCCAAAATATGACTGCCATCTTAGATTTCAAAATGGCCGCCAATGTGAAAGCCACATTTAAGCTTAACCTGAGTTAAGATGATAAAAACTGCTAATTTTGAGGACAACCCCACATTGGTAATGTTGAGGAGTTCAGAAAGCACACAGATGATATTGCCCCAGCAGTACAGATAGCAGTAGATCATGAATTTCAAGATGGCGGTGAATTTCAAAATGGCCGCCAATGAACATAATTTGGAATTTAGCCAAATGAAGAATACCTTTTGAAGGTTTAAATGATCATTTGTCAGCATGGTTTTGACTGAATAAGGTCCAGTTAAGTGTTGCATATATCTGGCCATTGATGTAGTCAATTTGATATCAATATACCTACCACCTAGATTCAAAATGGCTGCCACTAAAGATCCACTAATTATCCACATTAAGCATTACTTCGCTTATGAATGATGAAAAAAAAACACTAAGGACGGTCCCACATTGCCAATGCTAAAGAGTTAGAAAGATCACTGCTGACATTGTAGTAAGCACAATTAGCAGCAATCTTGAATATCAAGATGGCGACTGAAATGGCTGCCAGGAACCCATTTTTGGGCAATATATCTCCTATGACCAAATTTGATCTTAGTTCTACTGACGACACCTATTTAATTGTAAGAATTCAAGATGGCCCCTTTGTCGGACGCTGGTTAGTACGCTATACCAAGCAGCTACTAAGCATCTGAGTATCCTCAGTCAGTTATTTTGGCACTGTGGGTGATGTGCATAAAGTAGACTGCATTAAAGTCCAGCTATTCTGGCTTTGCATCTAGCTCCTGAGCAACTACTTCGAACCAAGCTCATCAAGCTTTTGCCCCCTAGAAGATTGTGTCCTTATGAAAGTTCGGTTCCACCTAGCTTCCAGTCCAATTAATAGGACAAGTAGGAATAGGGATGTATAAAAAATGACAGCACAAATACCCCAAAAGTGATATCCAGGACTTTCAATAGGCTCCACTGGAAAGCCGCAGTACTGAAGGGGATGAAGTTAGTACAGATGACTTATGACGTCTCACACACATGCCCTCATTCACCCATTTGGTACAGTGTATCAATAGCAACCTTTTCTTGGTTGATTGTGATATATAAATGGGTCTTTGGCAAAGTTTTACCCAAACTTTCAAATAGCATAATTTACTCAGGTGGAACAACATTTGTTTTTAATTTTACAAATTTTGGATTAAATTTGGATAACGATTGGCTTCGTTGCCTACAGGTAGGAAAATTGGTATATAGCCATGATCGCTTTTCAGATACTAAGAGGTACATTTCTACCAAAACCAAACTTGGGCCCAATACCATTACAACACCAAATGTCAGAATCAATTGACTTATCTGGACCTCTAAAACAAAGTTAGGTATTGGAAGCCTGTCTAAAAAGACCAAGCCTAAGGTCAAACGTTTATTGTGCAAAGTTAAGCGAAACTTTAAGCTGATTTTTTTTTTTAAACCAAAGTCATTGACATTTCTAAAAAGATATGCATTGTTATCTGTGAAATGGCTAAATCTTGAAAAAAGTGTTGGCACACTTTCTTACCGAACGGAAACAACGTGAAACCTGAAATTGGTTACAGTGCGCCTAACAATACTCAACACTGATGGTGGGGAAGGGAGGTTTTAGGGATTGGCAAAAGCTTCAAGGCGTGACCACCAAAAAACAATCATACAGTCTTTTATACTTTCCTAGTTTCGATTATAGGTGCAAAAATTAAAAGTGGGTGACCCAATGGGAAACCTCGTCCCCCACTTAACCCCATCGTAATTGAGATTTTGGTATATCGAAGAAAGTTAATAATTATAATTATAACCCCAGTGAAATTTAAAGCCCAGAGTACAGTTTCACTTGGATATAGGAACAAAAACATCCCCAAATGTTGTCGACCACTTAATTATACACAGTCTCCTATGGCCAGTTTAGTTACTTATCAAGTTTGGCGGAGTCCAAGTGTGTGAAAATACGGATTCCAAACATGTTAATGATAAATCGGACGATTTACGCCCAATAATAATTGGTCTCCGTATGAGTTTTAAAATATTGGGCTCAAACTGCATCTCACCCAATATTCGTGCAAAACACATAGTAGACCAATTATTTGGCTTAATCGATCACTCTTATATCCCACATTTCTCTTGTGCTATCCAAATGGCTGACCGATTTGACCCAAAAATTTGAAATTGTTTTTTAATGAAAATCAGACAATGATGTTTCACCGACTTTTTTTATTTCTCTTACTTCCAAACTTTTAGCAAGATGTACTAATGACTTTTAAAGTTGCTATGCTGGCAGATTCCGTTATATCAGAAATGTGTCAGGATATTGCACAAAATCTAACATAAACACATGTGTTATTTCACAAATTCTTACTAGCAAAAACAGTGGATGTAAGGGACATGCAAACCTGTGTTGCAATTGTTCATGTCCCCAATTTTTCAATGTGTGCACTTTGCACTAAGATACAATCAAACCTAGAAGAATTTCCCATCAGACCAAATTAACATCTTATAAAAAAAGTGTATCTTGTCTTGGTAGTCCAAATAAAGAATGTAATTTCATATAATACACAGGCTCATATCTTTAATATGATGGGATTTGTTAGATCTCAATGAAATAATAATAAGATGGGAAACCTCACATAATATTTAGTGCTGAATTTCTCCAACAACAACGATCGTTTAACCAAATTACCAAGTATGTGTGTTTTTTATTTACTATTTCGACAAGGCTCGTTTGTTAGCATTTCAAGTATGAAATTCAATACGGCACTAGGTCTTAACATGGATCATCAGTGGTGGCAATTTGGAATCTAAGATGGCAGCAAATTGACTTTGATCTAAAAAAAATTTACTGATAAATTAAGAGGAGTGCTCTCTAAATTCTAGTACAGGACTTTGTTGGACCCACGGTTGTGAAAAATTTGAATCACCAACCTTCAAGACGGTAATTGCATAATGGGTAAATTCGAAATAATAGTTCATTAGCGGCCATTTTGAAATCAGATGCCCCATCTTGAAATTCGAGATTTCTGCTATCGTTACAACTGCACTGCCATCAAGAATTTTTCTGAACTCCTCAGCATTACCAATTGGTGGATTGTCCTTAAAATAGTGTTTTTTCATTATGAACTCAAAATAGGCTTAAGTATAGATTTCCGTGGCGGCCATTTTGAAATCTAAGATGGCAGCCATTGTGAATTTTAACCTAATAATAGCTCTATTGACATATGCACATTTTAAATCCTTACTATACCTTATTTGGTCAACAAATAGTGGAATTATGGCATTAAGACTCTTGAAAGCAGACTACTAGAGGGCGCCTGTAGAGCAATAGGGGCGCTACATTTTTGGCACTCGATCAGAAATTGTTCGGAGCCTCATATGTATAAGATACCAAGTTATGCTTTTAGAAAAAGTGCACAATACTGCCTATTTTTGTGCTTAGGGACTGGGCTATAGGGCCTTACTCTCAAATTCCTTAGAACTTATTTTTAACTATTACGAGACTGAATTAGTCACAAAGGAACTTTTGTGACGTAAAAAAATTAAATCCTTGTAAAAGGCTTACTTAAGATAAGTCCTTTTGATTTGAAAATAACCTTTAAATGAGGTAAACAACTGTTTATAAAATCATTAAAGATTGATATTCGATCTAAAGGAGTTGATTTTAAATCCAAAAGGTTTTGTCACTAATTTCAGTCACCTAGACTTGACAAAGTAAATCTAAGTAATTAAGTGAGTATTATACTAAACCATAGATCATAGTAGGCAAATTACAAATTTAGCTTTTTTAAACCTTAGAGTAGTCCAATAAGTTGATATATCTTTTAAACAATTCTAATGTTACCCCTGCCAAACGTTTCCCCCTGATTTTACAGTTTCTAATCGGTTGATTTTGGTAAACTTTTGCATATATTCATTTTTGAACAATTCACAGTATGGTTAACCACGATACTCGTGTCTTTTGCAATTTGTTTGGGCCAAATCATAAGATACTGCACTATTATATTAAAGAACTAAATTCCCAGCTAAAAACAACAAACTGGTACTTCGATCAAGCGGCAGCAAACTCAGACTTTATTTCATATCTTTATGTATTGTTTTTATTTTGTTTTTTGAAGCAACTATCAATATTTTTCCTTCACAAACTCTATTAATGCAATTGATCAAGAACAAAGTGTCTTCTGAACATTTATTTGAATATAGTACTATCACCGAACTAGTTATGAATATTTTAACCATGTATGGGTGAGCATTATCTCATTTTAATGGCCAGCTACATTACAACACTGATACATGTACACTGATGATTGCGAGAGAATCTCAATTCATTTTTATGACGCTACACTACCGTCATATCGTAACTATGAAAATTTAATTGGGAGTTGAAAAAACACCAGCTTACATAACGGATTTATATTCCGAAATGCAGCTACAGACCAAAAATGTTATGGTTCAATGCACATCAAGGTTAAGGTCAGTTGCAATCCATGTTTACTTTTGATTCACGTATATCATTAAAGCCGTAAGCCGATATGACTCGCACCAAATTATCCCACTAAAAATACTTTCCCGAAGGGCTTCTTCCGTCAAATGTGAGTAATAATAGGAGAACATAATTACAATGACATTGCTGTAATAAAAATTAAACAAAAAAGATACCCAGTACGATTTTAGGGGCAAAACAAGTTATGAATACCGCAAGCAAAATGTTTATGCTAATTAGCATAAAAACGCCATAGCCGATTTGATTTTTTCACCTAGCTGATATTTAGGCAATTGCATAAAATTTTGGGAAAAATAATTTAGCGTTAAAACGTGGCAAAAAAATTCCAAATGTTGCCCGCCCCCTTACACTTAAAATGTTAACGCACTTTCACGCGTGTTCGATTGATAGGCCAGGTGTGTTAATCTGTATTGATACCTCAAGGACTAGCGGCATTCAATTGCGCTCATTACAATTGAGATTCAACTTGTCTTTCGTTCTGGGTTCAAAATATGGGTACTTTAATACCTCCATACTCAACGATACCATAAAAAAATACAAGATGAAGTGCGAACGTATCCCTAGTTTTCGAGATTCTTTTCTGGTCTTTTCAATTTGCAAAAATACTGAATCAAAACGACAAGGCGTTTTCTTTGTTCCCGCAGGTTCAACCGCAGTAAACTCAGCTGTTCATGTGAAAATTATCATTAATTTTATTATATGTCGACGTAATCACAAAGCGTTAGCCTGATAAGCCAGTGAATGTCGTAAAATACAATGCCATTCTGCAGTCCATATTGAATAGGCAAAATAATAGTAATACAGGCTTGGCTAGTAACGATTAACGCAAACAAAAGAATGTTTAGGATTAAATATTGGCGAAAACTTTACCATTACAATGCATGCATTTTTAATCGACCGACTGTTTAGTAATGATCTCAGTTAACACAAATATAATGCCTTTCAATTCCATTCAAATATATTATGACCACGGAAGAACTCGAGTGACACTTAAGTAATAGATGAGTTGAGATGAAAAGGATAAGAAGCCAACCGTTATGAAAAATAATGGTGTTTTGATAAGGTCTGGTGAGCCTGCTAGACTCCGACTAGCGGCGAGCCTTTATCTTACATATACGTCGAGTCAAGAACTAAAATCGATTTTATATAATTAATCAGTAGAATTGAGAATACATTTCGTTTTTTTTAAATATCTTGAACAGCGTTAGGTTTTTTCTTAATTAAAAACACCAAAAAATTGTGCTGTTATGTTCACTTGTGCAGGAGTCTAATACAAATGTCTAGTCGATAATAGGTTTACTCTTCTGGAAGATAATTTTATTGTCGAGAAAAGCCTGATCTGATTTAGAAATGATTCCGTCTGTTGAAAAAGATTCCCCTCTTGACTGGTTTATCCGTGTCTAATGGTTATTAAGCTTCAGGTGATTTAAGTAGGTCCAGTTCAAATAACCCTTTCATCACACGTTACCTGACACGGATCCTGACACCACGAATTTAAGATCTTGATACAGACTTATCCGCGGTGCAACTAAAGTTGGTTAATGCAGGTTAGTGCTACAAGATCACCTATCGGAGGCAATTCCTTAATAGGCTCTGTTTTAAACCTAATTTCTAGCACTCGATTGCGCTTGTATAAAGAAACCCAAGACAGAAATTCCCTTCTCTTTTTATACGCTTTCTCCTTTCCCCCAATTTGATTTTTTAAATCCTGGTATTCAGTTATCTGGCGTTACGGGTAATGCAATGGTTCAATCGTTACAATTTTAAAGTAAAACAAAATGTTTAAATTAGACTAGAAAAGATTCCATGACTTTGAGGCGATATATTAGCCAACAAGCATTTGAAGAGTCCAACTGAATCGAGTGCCCTGTTCTTTATAACCGCTTGTAGCCGGACCTATTATTACTGCCGGACTAATATTAACATCTACTCTTGTCGAGGGCGAGGTGCCGAGCCGTCTAAGGCGCTGAATCGTCGGCAAAGTATAAGATCGACCGCTCGGCCCTGGATCGAGCCCCGCGAGAGTCGGTTTCTTGGTCTACTCAAATAGGTTCCCTTAAGTCGTAAATTGCATAATTGCGCACCAGTGTGATTGTGGAATTTTCTCCCTCGCTTCGCTCCCACCCATTGCGTAAAAAGTGCAGGTGTATGCAATTGGTGTCCGGCGCCTCATTGTTCGGAGAGTTGTTTAAATCTGTTGGTCCTGGTATAGGGATTAATTCCTGTAACACACCCAAACGTTGCAGACCTTTGGAAAATAGTAGGGGACTCCCGGTTCCTGTTACCTGCACACATTACTCAAACCGCACTAGGCCAGCGTGGAAGGTCGGCCGAGATCCAGCATGGAAACATTTCGAGGCTTTTCATCCACAGCGGACAGACAAAAAGGCTGATGATGATGAATGACTCTTGTCTTACCCACTCATTTGATACCCAGTTATAGTTTGCAGGATCCGTTAATTGGATTTATGCTCCTATGCAGAAGACCAAACTGTGAACACGCCGTGTCCCTGTTTCCCATCCATCTGGCTTACTGAATCAAAATCCCGAGACTCTCGGGTAGAAAGTTTAATGCTCTATTTCTTAGGGGTTTGCTTGTAATTATAGGAATTTTTGGACTTGTCATAGGTTTGGAGTCCTGAGAAGACGGTGCGTGGCTGATAGCTAGGGGCAAAATCCTGTTCTCTCTCTCTGCGAAAAGACCTTCTTCTCCGTCCCTTATTTCTTCATTGCTATGTGAAATCCAGGATGAAGGCCTGCCATAGGGTAGCCCCGTGGGGCCGACACCACTGGCGGGACCGTTCAGAGAAACCCGATTTTAATAAGGTTTCTGCATGTCCTGTCCTATAACAGAAAGGCGATGGATAGCTGATCCTACAATATGGCGGCCCTTTAATTTCAAGATGGCATAACAAGCTAGGTGATTGGTCAGTAGCCAATTAGGAATCCTCAGTGTCATAACATTAAACATGGGCCTTGCTCTGCATGTTTCTGTCCCATAACATGAAGGGCATTGATTTTGATCCTAATAATATGGCGGTCATCTTGAAATTCAACGATGGCACAACCAAGCTAGGTACAAGTTTTTGTAATAGCAAAAAAAGGAATCCCATGTCCATAAATGGGTATTGCCACCACTTCTAACCTTCTATTTTGCCTTACTAAACCCAGTCTAGTACAAATTATGGTGAAATGGCGGCCATTTTGTTTTTTTCGAATTTTTGAAGTGAAAACGGCAACGGCGCACCTGTTAACACCATTTTCGGATTCCTACCCCGAAATACCCTAAAATAGAGTTGCTTTAAACCACTTTTAACATAAAATTGCCTCCCACACTTTAATGGCGCACAAATATTCAATTTTTGACCTGTCTATTAAACTACATACAATATAACATATTCTTCACGCACATATCGAGCGGTTTCATAGAAAACGGAATTTAATATTAACCCTAACATGAATTAAACCACCCAGTCTGACCATTTTGCTATTTAAAACGCGCTAGTTTATATAATGTGTTATGCGATACGACCGGCACGTTGCGTCATACATAACAATGCCATAAGGACATACATATTATGTAAGCATCATGTGTGAAGGTGCATGACGCTATTGTGCCGTATCGTCCTAACACAAATACATATCCCATATATAGTCCATAAACTTATGGATGAACCTCGAACAAATTTGCAACAGAAGGTTTTTTTTTTCATCTTATTTTGTATGGCCCACTGACATTATATCCAAAATCTGCACAATCGACACCGGGAATTGGATTATTAGCTAAATCCAAAGGCCGCCAAGACATCTTGAAGCCCTGTATCTCCTAAACGGTTGGGTTTAGACCCCATAAATATATTATCGATAGAATCTGATACCAAAGAATCGGATCAGCTGGTTTAAAAAACAACTTATGACGTACCTTGACGTCATCATGCAAATTTGACGTCATTAACATCATAAGGGTGACAAAAGAACGTATGACGTAACTATGATTTTGGTGTGAATAATGATAGTATGACGTAAACATGCTATAAAAACACCAATTATGACAACAATACAATAATGATACAATAAGCATGGTTTTATTTAGCGCTAAATAACCTAAATAAAATTTCAAAGCGCAGCTGTCCATTATCATTGCTGCCATCAGGAATTGTCATCCATCGCAAACGCTTAAATAGCGTATCGGCCAATTTGAACCCGCTACAAGCCTGTTCGATGGTGAATATACGTCGACAAAACAAAAAACAATAAAAAAAAAATACCAGAACTTTAATATGAATTTTGTACACCTGGTATTTCACTCCTCTTCAGCATGCAGTCATAAGCTCTTATCTGGCCATTGTCTTGATTGGGACCTGCTCTAGGGTTGGAGTCTGGTTCATGTTTTAGAGAAATCTGACATGTTTGTAAATGATTAGAGTCTTAAATGTGATTGAATACTTTCCACGTAAGCGCACTCAATTTTAAAGTTTATATAGTTGCTTTAAGTTGGTACTAACTTTATCTTTTTCGACTTCATTAATTAAAATAGACTAATTGAGTAACGAAGTGTAGGGTGGAGCAATTGGGACACGGAGATTGGGACACGGTATCAAGTAAAGTCTTGGGATAATATGAAGCTTCAGCTCTTTATTGTTCTTCTTTTATCTTAACACCAATAATTATTTGAATTATATATCAAATTAAGCTAATTAACTGTATTTTGATACCATAATATTGTTTTGAGACTCTACATTAAAGTAATTTGTAATCAAATAAAATTGATTAATTAACAAGTGTGAATTGAGTATATAGGACATGATAAACCTACAATATGAGAAAACAATGTTTGTTCAGTCCATTATGTTTATTCATACCATTCAACAAGATAACAACTTAAAACTAATGAATTACACTTCAGTTCAATGCCTAATTAACATAGACCTAACATTTTAATGAAGCTCATTAATTAATTAGACAAGCTGGGATGGAGAGGAAATGGGACACAGTTCGTTGCAAATTTTATACGTGAAAATTGGGTCTGTTTTTTACTCAGTAAAATACACTTTTGAATCTGTCCTGTTTTTAAATATATCTTTAAATATATATAAATATTTCCTTGTTTAAGATCACCAAAATTAATGTTCTTGATTAAATAATAAACCATTCTTAATTAATCAAGTGAAGAAGCAGAGTGGAGGAATGAGGACAAGCTGCTATATTCCAAACAATGAGACATGCAAGCTCCTACCGTACTGCAAATTAGATTAATTTGAGGCGTATGATTATCAGAAAAATAAATTCAATGGTGAAATGTTTACTTTTAAAGAATGGTTAGATTAAACTTACCATTATTCTCTTTAATCCATATGACTTGTTGATGCTTTAACATATGAGCTGCCAATTTGAGCACGCAACACTGTAAATTCGTACTGGTCATACAGTAAAACAATTTTCACAAGGTTATAACCCTATTAATGTTTACATTTTATGAATGGTTATTGGATTTACTTTGCAAATACTTGATTGTGCTTCAGCAGAAGCTACTTGCAAGAATTTAAGCATTCTGTAGGACTTTATGCAATGTATGCACATTTTTGATGCCATTTCGTTACCAGATGCTCCCCAAATCATAGGATATACTACTTTTGTCTACATTTTCATGATTTGATAATTAACTTCTGAAGACCTATACTCGATTCATTTGATATTTGACCCCGTACCATTCTTGCGGAGGTGAAAAATACAATGAGGTGCAGGGACTTCTGTTAATCATGTTATTGTGAGTAATGTTAAGGCCTGAAATACACTACAGTGCATTTCCATACATGAATGAAATTA
Source organism: Ophioderma brevispina (assembly GCA_023653785.1). NCBI lineage: Eukaryota > Metazoa > Echinodermata > Ophiuroidea > Amphilepidida > Ophiodermatidae > Ophioderma > Ophioderma brevispina. The sequence goes on along the minus strand of JAMKCH010004942.1, from coordinate 61,077 downwards.
TATTTAGTGGCAGGTGAGTGAGCTAAATGACCGGAGTGTCCTCCAAGATAATCCGGTGTGGCACGTGCATTTGAATTCTTTCATTTTCCCGGTAGAGCCCCTCTCCGACTTATTGGAATAGGTCCAAAACTCCAGGGGGACGAATGTATCAACGCGAATCGAGTATAGTCCTACTGCAATTTTGACTGCATATTTGGAAAGATTGGACAAGTCCCTTTCAGAAAATGTTTACTTTTCATATGCTAGGATGTATGGTATGGAAGTTATAAAAGGTTTTAAAGCTCAAAATGATGCGTGACACTTGAAATTTGCAGACGAAACGCAAACAAGCCCCACTTCAAGACGCATGGCCATATCGATGTTTAATCTTGGTTCAGTAGCCTAGCCTACATGTCTATTTCCTTGCAAAGTCTTATAATCTCCACAACATTTTCATAATTATTTTATGCACAACTGTCATAAAATGTTGGAAAAGGTGACGCTACATTACAGAGCCGGAACAGGTGCGAATTCAGCATAGGCCTAAGCTAAACTTTGCGGCACTGTCGTAAATATATTGTTGACAGTGTCGATGTTAGATTAGATCCACCCATTGTAGATCCACCTACAGTAGATCCATGTGCTTTATGTGGTCACTGATGTAAAACCTAGAACAAGCTGCTTTTCTACGGTCTTCGAATCCCGATGATGTAATATTATGTAATAATTATGTCATATTAATGTGGTTACGTCATAGATACGTCATAGTGCGTTTTTAACAAGCTTATTTGATTATTTGGTGTCATATTTGTATCTACTAATAACATATTTGTGGGGTCTAAAACCAACCTTTTAGGAGATACAGGGCCTCAAAGTTGCCTTTGGCGGCCATTTTGGATTTATGCTAATTAGCCCACTTCCTGGTGTCTGATTTTGGCAGATTTTGGTTATAATGTTCAGGGGGGTTATTGTAACAATATTAAACCAAAAAACCTTCTGTTGCAATCTGTTCTAGGTTCACATATATATTGGCTTAGATTTACTAGTCTAATGCACTAGCGCGAATTTCAAATAACGAATGGTCAGACAAGATATTTTAATTCGTTTTATGGTTAGGATAGTTCCACTCCATATGTGTTCAATAATGGTTTTTATAGCGAATATTGTGTAAGTTATTCTTGATACAAGTTCTCCTTTAAAGGTGCTTGTTCGGATTTTTGTGTATTGTGTTCTCTACTTGATATGAGAGCATGACACTTGCACATACACCCCACCAAGTACCGTGGGAAACAACTTTGAGGTTTTGATGGTACACGCAATAATGCATGTTGCAAAGCCCTATTCAATACTGTGCTAATATTGATGGTTAGCCACTAAAACGGCGGTTTTTTGTTTATATCTTGGGAATGAAATAGATTTGAGGGCTCAAATTTCAGGACGACAATGAAACAAATACGGCCTTTCATCTGACCTCATAATCACTATGAGGCAAGGCATGCTAATCTACCAAGGGCAGCAGCCTTGGATGTTCACCTGTTAACAACAGCTGACCATGCATGTTCTGGGTACCATAAATCATGCACTAAGAAACAGAGGGTGTATTATTCTGCTAAATGCACTGTATAATATTCAGGAACAAAACTTTGCACAAACATTAGTATTGTGTAGTTTTCTTTGTGTAATAGTCCAACAGATTTTCCCTGAGCTTTGAACCAGAGCCAAATGGCCACTTCTGTTTTAGCATGGAAGAAAGAGATAAGAAGAAAGCACATCGATTTCCACCATCCGATTTTAATCTATAGGAACACGTAAAATACACAAAGTGTATAAAAAGTTTTGCATATTACAACATGTTCCGGCTGTCTCCGGTGTGTATTTGTTGCTGTTTTCGTAAATACGCAGTGTTTGTACATCGTTATGAGTTCAGCTTTAGTGCCAAAGACTGCCCAGTGTGAAAATGAAGGATGACATTTTGACTAAATTTGAACGTCTTGGATTTTCGTTGGGCACTCATGCTCGTTCCAGGGGTTGTGAAAGTGACCACAAATGGGACCAATTTTCAGTTAAAATATACCCGGCCCCTAATGGACCAGTTTTGGTGAAATTATACTAGTTTTCAGTGAAAATATACACCTAACGGTACAGCAGTAATATGACATCCTTACTGTGCTATTTTAAATATATTTTCCATTAGTATTATCCCAGTTCTATACTCTCTTTTGAATTTCCACTTATAATGTATTATAAACATCATTTCTTGTATGCAAAGTATTTTGATTAATATTGTAACAATTAATTTTTCACTATACTGCATTATTTACAAAATTTTTTTATCATATTGTTTTTGCTGTATTCTATGATGAAGAAATAAAAATTGATTGGAGTGATAATTTGCAGTGAGATTATACCCCTTGCGAACTTTCTCTAGCGAGAAAATCGGATTAGGATTGTCCTCGGAAGGGCCACTTGTGAGGATATGAATAAAAATTGCAATTATTGGTCAAAGCAAAGTGGGTCGTTGTGCTTCCTTCTTATCTCTTTCTTCCATGGTTATGGTAACTCTGATCATCTATGAAATACCTGTTGTGGGTTTGCTACTTAGAACTCAACCCCCCTTTACAATTGGAGTTTTTTTATGTTTTAGCTTGTTATGGCAATTTTAGAGGGAAGCATGAATGTACATGCAATATCGTAAAATGACAATTCATCAGCCTAGTTACAACTATTGGGGCGCTTTTCTCTGCTTATCCTGCCAGGTCCTTTATAATCTGTTGTATTTTGAAGTCAAGGCAATGCGCATTTATGTACAGAATTTTCAACATCCAACATCACAGTGTTATACCATTCAGTGATGGACACTGAAACTTTAGATAGTATATGTGGTAACCATTATTATGGTGTAACTAATATTTAAATCTGACGTTAGCAAACATATTTTTTTGGGTTCTAATATTTCGCTGCCACCAATATGAGCACAAGAAGTGCGTAGTTCCACACTTTGACACGCAAATTCAAATGCAAATTGTGTAAACTCTCTATGGGTTCAACGTGAGTGCAAGAAGTGCTTATGCCAACATACAGTACAAATTCTGCATGTAAAAATACACACAACTGCTCACAATAAATCTATAGGGTCCTTTTACCTAGATTTGTCTTTGAAAATCATCCAACATATTTTGCAACAAATTTATTTTTAATGTTGGTAATGTTTGGAAAAGTTTTATTTGTAATTTAGTCAAAACCAAACCTATGTCTATGGTTTCAATGTTTTTCAAGAAGTACGTAAGTCCAAAATCGATCAATTGATCAATTTCAATTAGCAAATCATTATCTCCCCAGATTCTACGCCCCTGAAAAAAATCTTTTGGTCATTTTCAAAAGTATTTTGAAACTTCAAATGTTCGTATCTTAAAATGCAGTTCAACGATGATATGTCCTCACAGCGAAGACCCAAAAATGACGGCATGCACAGTATTAATCAAGGGTTTATAATCCATGGGAATATCTCAGTCCTGAAGATAACAGCAGCTCAAGACGACGGGGTTCTCGACGACACTAATAATTCACAGTATATCAGTCCGGGATAATCGCCACGATCTCTATTTGTCGCAAATGTCTATTTTAGGACGACAATTTGGAATCCTATTTTTATTCACAGCACTCTTGGCTTCAAAAACGACAGCAGACTAATTATAGCTTTTCGCTCGTGGTATCGAAAATATAATAAATCCTGCACAGATCTACCATTATTGCAGATCAACACTAGCCATAATTTTCTAGCTACTGGCTACTGGCCAAGTGTCTTTCCAGTGGACACAATTTATCATCTCACAGCTAGATTCCCCAATAGCTCTAATAATAATCATTACAGCATCATCATCATGCATAAACATAGCCTAACTCTGTCAGATTGGAACTCAATAAATGAAATCATCTGCAATGCATCATCTTACATAAATGGCATCATGGGAACTAACTAAGTTTGCAATCTGTTTTGCAAAAATACAGTAGATGGAAACCCTAGGCTAATTATAGTACTTAACTCATTCGTTGTCTTGTTGTGAACAATACCTGCATAATACCAATATAGCACTAACGGAATTCCATTTTTCTTGTCCATAATAAAGTACATTTCCCATGAGAACTCGTTTCTCAAGTAAAATTGAGAATGTTATTTTAATCACAAATTGAGAATGTTATTTTAATCACAAATGGAGGCTAATATATCACTCTGTTTATTTTAAATAATGTTGTATTTTAAAAGTGGAAAAGCTAGTGATAATAGTAATTTTTATTTGAAACATTTTTTTTCTTCAAGATGTGACATATTTTGGTCTACAATACATTCACCGATGTCTGTTTCTTCGTATGGTATGATTCCAGAAACTGATACATGTAGTTAATTTATTTTCAGAGGATTTTTATGAGTGATGAGGACTAGAAGCGTTAAGAAGTCATCGATGGTAAATTGTGACTGGATTTTGTGGGGTTAAATAGTCCCATTTATTCTGCAGTCAATAAATCGCCCAATTTTCTTCTGGACACTGACTTGCCCGTTCATTTTAAAGGAGAACCCGTACAACGAATAATATTATACAACATACTCTGTAAAATAATTATTGACCACATATCGAGTGGTTTCATCGCAAAACAGAATTATATTAACCATAACAGTGAATTAAAACCATCAAATCTGACCATGTGGTATTTAAAATTCGCGCTATTGTTTAACGTGTTATGCGATACGGTCGGCGCGCTTGCGTCATACATGCCATAGTAAATGCACATTATGAAAGCGTCACGTGGGAAGGTGTATGACGCTACTGTGCCGTCGGCATCGCATAACACATACACATATCCCATATACACTAGCGCGAAATTCAAATAGCGCATGGTCAGACAAAATGTTTTAATTCATTTTTATGGTTAGTATAATTCCGTTTTTCCGTAAAACCACTTGATATGTGTTCAATAATTATTTTTATAGCGTATATTGTATCATTATTCTTAGTACGGTTCTCCTTTAATGAACGACTGTAGCTCGGTCTATACTTAACCGATGTGAATGATCTTTGCAGCAAACCAAAGGTAATGAATGAAGCTTTCAGGTGATACCACACGTGTTAGCTATCTGCCACTTAAAAACTCAAAATGGCCGACAAAACCAGGGTCATGGTTTTGACTCATCTTGTTGCGAATGGTTAATTAAAAAATGAAAAGGTCAGTTTATTAAAAGTTTTTGGAAAGACTGAATGCAGGTGTAAGGCATTGTCACCTTAACCTGTTGGAAACGATTGTATATATGTGTGCGACCGGTTAATTTACATACTAAAACTAAAATGGGGTCAGTTTATTAAATAAATGCAGGTGTAAGGATTGTCAACTTATATGTTGTTGAAAACGATTTGTAAAAGAAAAAACTGATCCTTGCGCCTACACAATATAAGCTATGACAATGTGTCATAACTTTTGTCTATTGTATGTTATTGGCGACGTTTTGTTTGAACAATCAACACGAACCTAAAATTATAATTCATCCACCTGCATTGAATAGATGCCTATACCGAATCGAGTGAACATGTGGCGTGTGTACATTTGTGTTTTTCGGCAATGTGGTTCCTTTCACATGTAGTACTTCTAAGCTCTCACGTCCATTTTGAAGCATTGAACTGGAATCAGTATCCAATAGTTTATTAGTTTAGATAAATGTAATTACATACTCTTTTATGCTAAGTATGCAATTAAGTTATTAAATTAGGTATGTGGTATAATTGAAGGCAAGACCACTAGGGCAAGTACTAAAGACATTCCACCAAGGAACAGGAAGCTTGATCCGGATCCTTCGTCAAAATAGTGTCCTGTATTAATAAAGAAAACAATACAATTAATTTAATACCCGGGATGAATTAGTAAGGTTATAAATGAATCCCGTTCTAGAAGTTTGGGGAAGAAGTTTGAAGATGTTTTTCTATAGTTTGAAAGGTGCTGAATTAGAATTTTTTGGGTCCAACCTCTGGGAAATGTGGGGAACTTTGTAAAATAAGGGGGTAAAATTAGTACGGGGTAAATTTGAAATCAAGTCAAAATGTGTTTCAATGTGCACCAATGTATTTGTCTCATCACAAGGATTAAAAAAAAAGTATAGTTTGTCTAGGTTCTGACCTTTAGTTAAACAGGTACAACCCTATTAACGTTGAAGGTCATCCTGGGAGTAAACCTTACCCAGTGCCCCGATTTTGTTGAAACTGGTGTCAAATTGTTCGTCTTGCCTTATTTTACAATGTTTGGCATTTGGTGTCGTAATTAGTGGGCAAAACGTTACAGGGGTCTACATAGTCTATAGGGGTCACCTAAAATTGACCTCAAATTGTACACAGAGCTGTCACCCCAAGAATTGAAACGCACTTTCTGCTTCAGTATGACCAGAGCAATAATTTGACACCAGTTTCAACCAAATCTGTGCAGTAGATATTTTTTGCCCCAGGATGACCTTGAACCTTATCAGGGCTTTAGCCGTGTAACTAAAGGTCCGAACCTACACAAACTATACCTTTTTTTAACCCTCGTCCAACCAAGGGGGGGGGGGTTACCACCCCCCCCCCCCCCCCACGGATGATCCCCTGTCAAACAAAAACGCAAACGAATACGATCTAAGGCTTTTATGTAATTGTAAGTTCATCCTTTGCGGTCATTTTAGCGAAAAAAATAGGAGGTACCACCTTCATGGGGGGTCAGGACGTGCCGTCAAAGTCGGAAGATAGGGGGGTGGTTGCCACCTTCCTATACTTTACTGTGTAAAATGCCAAAAGAAATGGTAATTTATGTAAGTATGATGCTACTGTAAGCAAAAACTTGTATTTGTTCTTATTATTTAGAGTAATAACATGTATATGCTTACTTTGGAACCCATTGTTGCGAAATAAATACCAATTTTGCTTGCATAAATGGCAAAAACGGTCGAAAAAAACCTCGATTTTGGCGATTTGGTTACAAACTTGCGTAAAAATAAGCTCTCAGTTATGACGTCACTATGACGATTTGAAGAAAGGACACATGTAGCTACACACTGATACCAAACAAGATGATGTTTGTCGCTTAATTACGAAAAAATCATGGGGGTGGTAACTACCCCCCCCCCCTTGGTCGTGAACGTAGTACAAAAACCCTTGGTCGGAGGAGGGTTCATCCTTATAATGAGACAAATACATTGGTGTACATTTAAACAAAATTTGACTTGATTTCAAATTTACCACCCCTGTACTAATTTTACCCCCTTATTTTACAAAGTTCCCCACATTTCCCAGAGGTTGGACCCGAAAATTATGATTCAGCACCCTTCAAACTATAGAAAACCATCTTCAAACCTTCTTCCCCAAACTTCTAGAATGGGATTCTCGTTTATAACCCTACTAAATATACCTATAGAGGGAGAAGAAACACACACAAATACACAAACATACACATTTATTGGAAACAAGGCTACCAGCAATATGCCATAGAATTGGTGAATTATTTCCCCATATATTATCAAAAAAGTAGATACTATTTGTATTCAACATCTTCACATGTCAGCGTCATTTATAAACAACGTATTGTTCTTTCATTGCCATTTGACCGGAGCGTGATCATAGATTGAAATAGTTTACCCATTATGGTGCAAAGGTGCTGACGTTGAAAGAGTGCACACACGTTTTTGCAAATTTGTCTTTCGTAAAGTGTACCTCCCACTGGTCGATATATGGGTACTAAAGTCGAAAATCGTGTTTGTGTTCGTTATAATTTAAAAATGGCATTGAAACTGAATACCATTTTCTTCTACTTGAAAACGTAATTAAATATTTATTTACAAAAGAAGAGGACGTAAGTGAAATTAGTTTTTTCTTGTTAGTGCAAGACCAACGTAAGTGCCACTTACGTTGGTCTTGCGTCTTGCACTGAAAAAATGTTTAATTCAAGACCAACGTAAGTGCCACTTACGTTGGTCTTGCACTGAAAAGGGGCAAATATGTTTAATGCAAGACCAACGTAGGTGCCACTTACGTTGGTCTTGCACTGAAAAGGGACAAAAATATTCAATGCAAGACCAACGTATGTGCCACTTACTTTGGTCTTGCATTAAGCAGAAAAAGCGCATTGCACATACCTTCTTTTTCAATTTTTTAATCACATATCTTCACACATAGTTTTAATTATGCGCGAATACCTCCTCTTTCAAAATTCACCAAAAAATCAAAAATGTCACTTACGTTGGTCTTGCATTCAGTCGACGAATTAACTGTTATTATATGATATGTATGATTTGGGCCAGAGGCCTATGTCAATAAACTTTAAATTGAAATTGCATTTTGTTTATTTGATTGTTTGCTTTTCAGATTTAGTGTTGCTGAGAATGGGTGCTGTTGCTGTTTGAAAGAAGAAAGTAATATGACATATCTTACCCAATACAACACCGCCTATGATATCTCCAATCGGATATACCACTGTAGCTACACTGTACCCATCAACAGCAAACTCCTCACCTAGAATTTCCACTGAAGCTCCAAAACTGAGAATAATCAATGTCCCAGAAGCAAGACCGTTAATGAATGAAAGTATTGCTAGTATCCAAAACTGCGCGGCATAAAAATCCAAGAAGAAAGCGACAGCATTACAAATTGATAAAATGATGTATAGTTGTATTGCAGATGCATACCCACTTTGAATAACTGGACCCATGAGAAGCCGACCTAATAGACTTCCCAAGGCACCGCTGGACGAAAGGAAGGACGCCATTTGGGAAGAAATTCCCTTATTTATGGCATGCGGAACAAGAAATATCACCCATCCGGTGAATATTATCCCAGAAATACATTCAGCTGCTGGAATGATTACAAATGTAGGATGCTCAATGAAGAGAAAATGGCAGTACTTAATAACCCTGTTTACATAATTTGATGTCCAAGACCAGTGAGAAATATTGGATATATTGCAGCGTTGGTCTATTGAAATGTATTCGAGTTGGTGTCCATGGACAATCGGGCGCAGCAGAACACCACAGACGATGATATTGGCGTTGAAGGCACCCAACAGAAGAAGTGCTCCTCTCCAACCATACTGCTGGATAAGAAACTCAAACATAGGCGGGCATATCATCATGCCTATTGCCCCACCGACATTAATGAACGAAAATGCGTTGTTCATATCTCTCGGAAAATATTTAGGAATAGCCGTAGTAACTGAAAAATAGGCCATGCCAGTACCCGTTCCTGTGATAAATACCACAATTCATATGTTAATTGTCTATAAATATTTATGTAATACAAACAGAATTATACCATTACGCAATAAGGTAAAAAATACATCGCGGTCCCCGGACCGCGAGTGTCACCTGCCGTTGCGGTTTGTGAATGGGGCCAAAGGTCACATGAGGTCACCAAGGTCACATGAGGTCATCAACATGTCACCCCAACCCGCCCCCTCCTTTCCACCAAGTTACATCATCGTAGCCTTTACGGAACTCATACGGCATGCAATTTATTAAGGGTTAACATTTTGACCACAGACACACACACACACACAGATACACAGACATACAACCAGAGTAATCCCTATGTGCCTTCTGCAATTCTTGCAGATGACACAAAAAAGGCCGAGACAGTAACTTCGAGTAGCTGTTAGGGGGAATATTACAATCTAATTGCTAATAGGATTGTGCGTTTGGCCGGCTGCCGACATAGGTGAAGCGAAATGATTTTGACGATTTCTGATGGCAGCGAAATATATTGTCAAAAGCGCTTGGCTTACTTGTGTAAAAAACGGGCGCTGGTATATAAATCTCATTATTAATAGTATTATTATTATTATACTATAATTAAAACATACCGTCGGCCACGTCACCCCCCCCATTACTGACGTATTTGCAAAATACTTATTCGTAAAAAATGCTTTAACGATTTTGCGTTTTAATTGGCTCCATACTAAACCAGGGAAAATGATGTACAAAATAAGTTGAAGTTCAAATATTAACTAATCAGCTCAAATTTATTTAGCTATGCGATGGAAAAAATATTACATAAAATAGGTTACTATGTGGGAAAAAAACGAAAAAAATAGCAATTTGAACGTGTAAATACACAGATACAACGCGAAAATACTTCGTTATGTGACCGCGTTCGCGCAAATACGTCACCTATGTGAAATACGGATCAAAATAGCATATTTCTGTTTACCGTGAACTGAAAAAATACGTCGCACAAGTACGACGGGTCACTATGTGATACAACGAATGCTTCAAAATGGCAGATAACGAACGCTATGGGCCTGCGCATAATAGATTTTTCGACAAAAACGTCGTTATAAGACGTGGACAATTTATTAACGTTTTTCAATACTGTCGTATTATTTTGAAACCCTCGTCCCACCAAAGTTTTGTTATGTCACTAACGTTCACATGACCAGGGGGTGGTTACCAGTGAACAACCGCTAGTTATAACAAGTACTGAGTTTCTCATTAGATTGATGTGTAAACCCCCCCCCTTTTCTCAGTCCAAACCCCGGTTTTTTTTTTCCCCATTGTTTTGGTTTGTTTTTGTTTTTGTATGTATGTGTGTGTGTGTGGTGTGTGTGGGTGGGTGTTATGTGTGGGTGCGTGTATCTGTGTGGGTGTGTTGTAAGGAGTGAAAATACTTACCAGATAAAAAACAACACAGATACAAGCGAGTGAGTAGAGTTCATAAAGGATGCCAAACACATAGCAGTATTGCATAAAATGCCTCCAAGTACAATCACAGGACGTTCTCCAAATGTTTGCGCTATCAGAGTAATAATGAGTGCGTTTTGTAATGAGATAATACAAAGTAATAGGGGAACATGATGTGAAATAAAAGTGTGGTTGTTAAGGGTCATGGCCTGATTCATTTAATAGCCTCGTCTCCAGAACCCCTTTTTGTTACCGGAAGTGGTCAAAATTTCGGTATCTAAAGAAAGAAAAGAAAGCTACTATTGCATCTCATTTACCTTGTGTGTAAACTCAAAGGGGTGGGGTATGTTTTGATTTGGAAGTTATGAGCGAAAGAGTACTCCCAATTTGGTCGAACAATATTAATTTTACACAGTACTCTATGAGGACAAAATCAGTTTTTAACTCTTACACCAAAAACAATTGAAATACTGGCTCGAAAATGTACAGGTGGGGTTTGGGGTGACGGCCATCCTATCATATGAAAAATTGGATTAAAACTTAAATCGGGTCTCATCCCCTGTGAATTGATTTGAATTCACAATCGTCATATGTACCGATCTGGTGTTTGATGACAGAATGCGAAGGTTAAATAGCAAGGTTGAGTGAAATCAAAAAATTGGATAATATTGCCCCATGCATTGTCTTCATCCATTTACATGCACACAGTCAGGTCAGTTGGTATGTTTTGCTACACTGTTTATAGTTACAGTTTTAGCATTAACAAAAGCAATGCAAGTCAGTCAATAATACCAAACGTCATGGTTTTAGGGGCAACTTTGAGAAGTAGCAGCATCTCCAAATTGGACTAATTTCCAGGTCAGTTGTTTGAACCTCAAGTATGCTTCAAAAGTGCACATTTTTGATATATTGCATTGTCTTATTTGCCCGCAAGTATTTCGTTCTACTCTATTAGTTAGATGGATTAGGAAAGAAAAGAAGATGAGAAAAAAAATACAGTATAAAATCTGCAAAGAGAATGTGATTAGATAATCATACCAAAAATATAACCTGCAACAGAAAAAATTGCCATCCATGCTCCTTAAGGTGGGTATATTCGTTTTGTGATCTTCCTGTATTGGTTGGAAGAAGACACCCATGCTTTTAAATGTTCCAATCTCAACTAGCTTAATGAAGCTTCAAACAAAAAATCAACATGTAGCCATTGATTGTATACCCCATTGTTTCGGTATAATAAATCGACAGAACAAAAAAAATACAACGATTATTATGTATTAAGGTTGTGGTTTGTTGTTGAAAAGAGATATTTTATAAGATAAGGACATATCGTCGGCCGCGTCACATAAAGTGACGTATTCGGACATTTTGGACTTTTGGAAAAAATTGGGAATGTACGTTTGTTTGGTACTATTCTACATATTCACCAATTTTGACCTCAATGTGGGCTTAACTTAATTAGTAAATATTAATAAACTAAATTTATGAAGGATTTACAAAACCGTTAAACTGTACGCATTAACCTAACGACGTATTTGTCAAAAGTCTTTACTTGCGCCGGCCCATAAATGTATTCTGTATTTTGCAGTATTCGCAGCGTCACATAGTGACGTATTTGTGCGAGTATGTTGCGTAAAGGTAGAATAGATTAGTAGAAGTAATTTGTCGTTTCCACATAGTGACCTATTTGTGCAGCAACGCGTCAAATAACGTAGCTATTTGCGTGTTGTATTTGTTATGTACACATTGAAATTGCTATTTTGTCGTTTTCACATAGTGACGTATGTTATTTAACATCTCATTTCGCATATCGAAATAAACTGGAAGTGATTAGTTAAATATATTTGAAATTAACTTCCACTAGAATTTAATCGAAATGTGTTTAATTAATAGTATTATGGCAACTTAAAATCGCAACAGCTTCAAAGCCGTCTCGTATTTCTCGAAATGCGTATTTTTCAAATACGTCCGTATGTGACGCGGCCGACCGATATGGTTCATTTTGGATTTTTTGAACGAGTCGTTAAGGCATAGTGCGGATTTCCGGCCCAGCGGCTGCAGTAGTTACGCAATTTCCGTTACCTTTAGTGCTGTCTGCCGTGTATAAAGTTAATGTCGAAATTGTCCTACAACCACTATCACACGTAAGAAATACGGCAGCAGTTCAACGGGACTGCCGTATAAGTTTATCTCCCACTTCGCACACAACAAAGCTCTCCATTGAAGCCTGTATAAAAATTTTAGTGACACGTCACCGACGCTGAATTCGAGCATGTGTAGTACATTCGGGTGATCTGACCTAAAATATACCACAATTCGATGTGTGTACATTGTACGTTGTCATGCAAACAATGCTTGACCGCGCCCACAAACACGTTTCAGCGCATATAATTGACAGCAATCAATACTCCATTGCAAGTCCAGTTCAAACTTGGTTCCACTGCGGAAAATAGCCATGCATATTTCATGTCCCTTATTTAAAGTGAATGTCCATTGCAATGATGACACTGTGGGTCAGGAATGACCTAAGTAATACCAACCGATAGTCATCTCAAGTCACATTTATCGCGCATAATAAATCTACGATTATTTAGGAGTACTGTTTCAACCCTCAATTTCCGGGATGACTCATGGCGCAACACGTTACAAACAGAAAACCAACACCAGCACTCAACAACGGAAAGGATTATTTAAATTTGTTTTAGCTTCGGATAGCCGAGACCATACCGGATTTTACCATTATCATGCAGCTAATATTGACAAGCTGAGGTCTAGAAAGTCTCTCGAACGTCATGAACATACATTCAGGAATTTCCAAAAATCTCCCAAGCTGTATCAGAAATATGATCGTCACCATTCAAGGAATGAGAGTAATGGCGGCCGCTCTTAATTTGTTAAATTGTATTGAAAAGAAGTTCGACTGATGCAATCAACACCCTATTCAATCGGTGGTCGTAAAAATGGAAGCTACCCCATGGTGAGAACAATAACCGATCAATCAGTCCTTCAAGGAACGTATATGGTCCAGCAGAAGAAATATTCTGATTGCCCTCTTATTCTTAAAGCAATGTAAACCTTGAAAGATACGATTGTGAGGGGAGGGATTTTTTTACTTGTCCTTTGGCCGGTTTTAAATTTAAAAAATATTGTGCACTGAGGCGAAACCACTCTCGGTATACAGTTTGATTTGTTTATCGAGAAAAATATTGGTACCGCCAATCGCTGCAGTCTCAGGCTGCCTCCTTTGTCCACTGTTTATATTTTCTTGAGCCAATTGCGCGCACGCTCCTTAGTTCGTGCGACGACATGATTCCAGAGAAAAAGAGAGAAAAGATCTTCATATTTCTTGGAAGTGTGTTCTATTGACTTATTGCGATAACAGAGGTATTTTCATCGTCGTTTGCTTCGGAATATTTGTTAGAATGTTGCTTCTGCAAAAGTTGAGATATTTGATTTTTTTATTCGCACCGGGAACATTTAATATCGTGCATGACAATGGGTCGGAAAAGCCTACAAAAAGACTGCAAAAAACAGGCTGAGAAATTAAATATTCAGTCGCTTGTATGACCAAGTACATCAAATATCGGCAGTACAAGTAGTTAAAATATTACTTGACAGACTTGGGCTCAAGCTAGAGCAATGGAGCTAGGAGCTACTAAATTCGCACGAAGTCGTTGATCAGAACCAAATCATCAACAATACAGATCAACACGATGCTCCACAAGTACAACAAACAACGCAAAACAATTCTCTCAACAGAACAGCCCAGTTACTGCACTTGCAACCGGGGCACGGTGGTTAGCAGCAGCCGTTACGAGGGTCTTAACTTAGCTGGACAAGTTCAAGTTCAACAGTCGTTGTAAGGTAAACAATGTGGCATCCAGGATCAACGACTGGAACAGAATCAGTTTGAGCAGTTTCAGGCTCATCAGATTCCAACAAATCAAGGCCAGCAAAAATCAGGTTTTTTTGTTAATTTTGTTATTTGTACTTGTACGAGTGGTGATAATCTCCTTGGCCAAACTGTCAATTTGTGAATACTCAGTTGGCTTCCACAAATCCACAGTTTTTGTTTTGCATGTCGCTAATGTGTTCCTGGTCTATGTTCGGTAATTACCGATTCAACGTCAAATAAGTTTTGTTTTTTCACCTCTTAATAGACCAGTTAACAGCAATGCTTGTAAACATGTTAGGGCCTGGTACCTTGAAATAGGTCGGCCTGACTGTTACACACTGGGCAATTGTATCTGTTAGAGTGTTAATACTACAGGCCATTACGATTCGCAGGAATGGATTCGCAGGCAACAAAAGAAGTGACGTCGGATGTTAACTGGTCTATTCAATTTGCAGCCCCTGAGGTTATGGAGTTTTACAAACATTGAAAGCAAAAATAATAAAGGGCGAGTATATTTATTTAGCACAATTATTGGAGAAAATTGACCCACACTTGCAATAGCTTGACAAACAAACTGTTGCTTTTAAATTCATTAATATTTCCCTCGAGATAGCCTGCGCACACAAATGTTAAGAAACACCATGAGCGATAGATATCATCTATACGTGTTAGGTCCGAAAGGTATCCATCGCTGTCCAACTTTATGAGCAACAGTGTATGAACCACAAGTCTACGAGCATGTCAATGACAATCCGCTTGAAAAGCACACCGCTAACACATTCTACGGCGCTTATCCCCCATCAGTCTTGTATCTATTTTAGCATGTCTCCTCCTCTCCTCCATTCAGTTTCACAAATACCTGTGTGAAAGTAATTATAGTCCATCCGGGAGCCACAGTCCGGGCTCCATAGACGGACAATGAATAAAGCGTGAAACTAAAGTTGCGTGGGAGAGTCAACTGAATTGAGTGGCCTATTATTCAGCCATTTTATCCGGATTGTAAATAAAGGTGGACTATAATTATTTCTACACCGGCACAACTGTTGATTGAACCAGGTTCCTTGATGCCTTGAAATTCATAAATTATAATTCCAATATTCCAAAAATTGAAGTTTTTTATACGATAAGTCCGCATGTTGTTTTAGCACGACCGATTTCCGATGATTTTCACACTTCTCAATCAGAAATTTCTATAGCTGTAGCTGATAATACGTATTCGATCATCATCCGCACGGACTTGATCCAAATCATTGGAGCGATTTTTATTGATCTGCTATAGTTTTAATATTGTATTTTTTTTCTTCATAGTTTGCAAAGTGTTGCACTATTTTAGGAATGAATGAAAAGATGTTCGAAAAAATCTAGAAATTATATCTAATCAAGCTTTGAAATCTGTTTTTACGCTAAAATGAATTAGATATTCAAGGTCATGCTACAGCTTTTCAAGCGTTCTTATTGCATATTCAATCTGGGCTACTTCTAGCCTAGGTTCCCGGGCAAAGTGTTAGAAAATGTGAAGTTGTGTTAACACTTGCCATGTCTCCATCATACCACTGTCCAAATCAATGGGAAAATGCCACATTAAAAATGACATCATTTATGTTCAATATAAATATCACTTTTTTTTTTTCATTCCACATTGTGGAAACGAGGATCTTTCCCTGGACCCATGGGAGCTACACGGTTCCCAAAAAATAAGTTCCCCCTAAAATTCAAGGACATTTCGTTGCATAACTTCGCTTAGAACTGGAACATTTTAAAAGGTTTTGAAGAGAGGAAACATTTGGCTCTACCACAAAAGTCGTTGCTTTTCAAACAACACCTTTGGCATTAACACACACTCCCTTTTTCCAAAAATGATGTTGTCAGAAAAAGTGGCCACAGGGTTCGGCCCTGATCATTTATTGCATATCCGCCACTTTGGATTTTGACCAATTTTTCTACATTTTGTAGATACGAAACCAAAGACGGATTTTATCTTGATTTTTTTAGTCTTAGAGTATTCCTTGTCCAATTATCTTTCATATAAAACATGCCAATGGCTTGTCTTCCACTTAATTTTCTTCTGATTACTATGTTTGTAAGCACCTGAAAAACAATACTCTCACGGCTGCCATCTTTAATTTTCAGCCACATTTTCATTAATTTCCTAGTTTTGTTGCATTTTAAAACCATGGACGATTTTTTTCTTCAATTTTTTAAGCTTACAAGTAGTTCTATGACAATTATCGTTCATATAATACAAGTTAAATGCTTGTATTCGACTTAGTTATCATTTTTTGAATATTCGAGCCGCCTATATATGTACACGAAACCCTAAATTAACAATTTACAACAACGATATCATTTCCATATTCATTGCGATCTAAGGTAAATAAGCCTAAGACATTGACGCATGGGCAAACAAATAAACAAACAAGTCAAATATGCACGAAAATAAAGCTGATGTGTAAGCTTATAGTAATTTTTCCTTTGCATGTTATAATAATAATATTTTTTTTGAGCTACTCATTAAAGCATGAGGCAAAATAGTGACTCGGGAAAGAAAAATGGGCTACACAGCCCAAACACAATGATGTGGATTTCTTTCCTGTACATCAATATACATGCATACACAAATATAGCAAAAATACATTGGCAGATGAATAAGCAAGTGGATAAACATCAGTTAATAAGAAAATGCTGCTTACAAAATTACTTGAATTGATATAAAGAATCAGCATTACGGATATCAACAGGAATACTTTCCCATAGCCTAGGAAAGGCAACAAATACAGATTTGAGAAAAGAATTAGTCCGTGCACGGCAGTGCAGAAATCTATTTCTATTCACAACACCTCTACGAAAGAAATCCATGAAAGAGGTTTTACCCATGCCGTTGAGAAGTCGGAAGCATAATTGCAGCCTTTGAAACTTAAACAAGTCATCAACTTCCATAAGGCCAAATTCAGACAACCTATCAAGATACGTAACACGTTGACCATGATCAGCCCAAGACCTTTTCCTATACATTAGCACACGATTTGTTTTCCTTTGAAATTTCTCAAGCCTTTGAATAAAGGAAATATTCAATGGAGCCCAAACAACAGCACAGTAAACCAGATGAGGAAGAACAAGAGCTTTGTATAAGTGCAATAAAGCAGAGAAGTACATATTCAATTTTATTGCACGTGGAGTCAACATGTGAAGAAAATGCAAGATTGGAAGAAAACGTAATGCCAAGTAATTTAAAATCATCAACGGACTCTAGCGTTTCTCCACCCAAAGAGTAATCCAATTTGGCACACATCTTAGATCTAGAGAAATGCATAACAGCACATTTAGAGGCATTAAGTGGAAGCTTGTTCTTGACTGTCCAAGAATACAGTTTATCCAGATCATTTTGAAGATCTGACCAATGTATGATCGTCAGCAAATTGAGATATAGGAGAAGAAAGACCAATGTTGATATCAGAAACAAATAAAAGGAAGAAAACAGGACCCAGCACTGACCCTTGTGGAACTCCAGAAGTGACACTTGTCCAATTAGAGAATTCACCTTTGTAAATCACCCGCTGCTGCCTTTCAATGAGAAAATTCTGAATCAGGCGCGTAGCCAGCCCAGTGGTTCCGAGGGGGCAATTTCCCGGTAGGTGCATCAAATTTCCCGATCACAAGCAAAAATTTCCCGGTAGTACAGCAAAGAATCCGGAAAAAAGGCTGACTTAACTTAAATATCAGTGTTTTATTTCCCGATTTCCCCTCAAAACATTTTTCAGAGGGGGCACTCTGCCCCCCTCTGCCCCCACCTGGCTACGCCACTGTTCTGAATCCAGTAAAGAAGAGATCCTCTAATACCACAAGCATGAAGTTTCTTAAGTAAGATATTGTGGAGCTAAAATCTAGAAAAACAGTGTCAACCAGGCGACAGTCACGCCCATCAAGGGCTTCACCAATAATATGAAAGAGTTTAGACAACAATTGTTCACAATTTCTGCCTTGTCTAAAGCCAAATTGATTGTCATCAAGGATATTATTCTCCTCAATATATGACTTCAATCGAGTAACAACAAGTTTCTCCAAGATTTTACACAAGACAGATGTCAAAGACACAGGACGGTAACTTAAGGGAACATCTTTTGGTCTGCCAGAACCTTTATAAATAGGAACAACATTAGCTAATTTCCAAGACTTTGGAATATCACCTTTAGATAAGCA
The DNA here is from genome assembly GCA_023653785.1 of Ophioderma brevispina. NCBI lineage: Eukaryota > Metazoa > Echinodermata > Ophiuroidea > Amphilepidida > Ophiodermatidae > Ophioderma > Ophioderma brevispina. The sequence continues at coordinate 42,331 of JAMKCH010004942.1, read as the reverse complement.
TGCATTGAATAAGTCACATAAGAAGGGGGAAAGTTCAAAACTACATGATTTTAAGAAAACAGGTAGAATTCCATCAGGACCAGGAGATTTATTGGTCTCTAGGTCTTTGAGAACATTGAGCACTTCTTCAACAGTAACTGGAGACAAAACAAAAGGAGAACCACCATGTGTGATAGGAGAATCTAACAAGGAAGAAAGGTCAAGGGGATTATAAGCATCACCAAAGTTAAGAGAAAATTGCTTATTAAAGGCATTTGCAATATCCTTACTATCCGTGATCTCATGATTATCAACCTTGAAAGACATCTGAGGAGAATCTTTACGAGCAGCTTTAATATAGGCCCAGAATTTCTTAGGATGTTTGGAAGCCTGCTGAGAAACATGATAAGAATAATCACGATGACCTTTACAAACAACAGATTTCAGATTGTTACTACAATCCTTAAATTGTCTCCAAGCACCTTCAGACTTGCTTTGTTTGGCCCTTTTGTACAGAATCTGTTTACGTGTACACAATTTGCGAATATCTCTGTTAACCCATGGTACTGAGGAACCAGTTCTAACCTTTTTCTTAGGAACAGAAATGTTAATAGCATGATTAAGAATACTTTCAGCATTATTCCACATCTCATCAATATCATTGCTCTTAAATTATTACTAAGAGTACTACGCATGAGATCAAAATCTGCTTTACCTAAACAATAAACATCCTTCTGAATAGACTTAGGTGATTGTTTACACATATTTAAGTTTAAGATAACAGCATCATGATCACAACCAATTATGTTAAAGGATGACTCACAAGATTGCACAAAAGAAGTATCAGATACAAACACCAAATCCAGGAAATGGTTACCCCCATTGTAAGTTACATAAGTAGGCTCATTCAGAACATGTGTAAAGCCACTTGAGTGCATTGTGTCAATAAGAAGAGATGGCAGACCACCAGACTGACAATCAGGGACACCATTCTCCCATTCCATGTGAATATTAAAATCACCCACAAGAGTGATTGAAGAATATGTTTTTTGACAAGCCTGTACCTTACTAAGATGGTCATCGAGTAACTCCATTTAAACTTTGCGACACTTTGTAGGTCTGTAGAAAACACCAAATAAAACTTTACCATTTGTGGTACTAAAATCTGCCCAAACAATTTCATGAGCATCGCATACTAAATCACTACGGAAAGATCAGATTTGACAGCTAAAAGAACACCGCCACCCTGAGTATTTCTATCATTTCTATAAATACAATAGTCACTTGAGAAAATTTCACCATCTTTGTATGTACCATCAAGCCAGGACTCTGAAATAGCAACGATATCATGATTTTCAGAAATAACACGAGCATGAATCTCAGGTAGCTTGTTTTTCATGCTACGAGAATTAAAAAAAAACACAGAAATATCGTTGTTCTTTTTTCCTGGTTATTTGCATCAGAAGAAAGGTGTTGCTATTTTTTATGAAAGAAAGAGATTGTTTAAAATGCCTGTTTCAAATAAAAATAAGCTTAATTGTATTGTCATTCAGGGCGAGACTCAATAGTCAATGTTTCCTCCATCTGCACTGATGACATCATTTAGTGTTTACACATGCTGTTTACCAATTTGCTGATGTTCTGTTGATGAATGTGCTTCCATGCTCGCTGGATAATTCCACCTCGTTCAGCTAGTTCTCCTTTATGTGTCGATCTGCTTCACAAGTCGAAGTGCTGTTGCTTACTCAAATCTCATCTCGTTGTTTGCAATATGTTTGTTTGTCTGCATTTTTTTTGTCTTTTTTGTTCATTTGGTTGCCTATGCGTTCATGTTTTAAGCTTATTTACTTCAGAAAGGAAATGAAGTCGTTGTTGTAAATTAATACTTTCTTGACTTAGACCTTTGAATACAGTAAAGTGCCACTTTTTCTGACATCATTTTTGGAAAAAGGGAGTGTGTGTTGATGCCAAAAGTGTTTTTTAAAAGCAACGACGTTTGTTGCAGAGCCAAATGTTTCCTCTCTTCAAAACCTTTTGAAATTTCCTAAACATCCAGTTGTAAGTGAAGTAATGCAACAAAATGCCCTCGGATTTTAGAGGGGGAACTTATTTTTCGGGAACCCTTTATATGATATAAAACTCGTGGTAAAATCGATAGCTGCTTCATGCATATTTTACATCGGTAATGTGATTTGTTCATATTTTTTTTAAATTCTTCTACGTCATTCTTGAAAATCCTGTGTGCACACCCGGATCTCCTCTATCGTTGTATATTAATCTACAGGTCAGCCAATTATTGAACTTCCAGCTGGCATAGATGTGACCCATATGTTTACCAGACAATCGTGTCAATGATTAATTCCCATAGTGAAAGCATATAACGGTACACTGCATGTCGCCTACAGGCATCCAGTAATGTGCATCTGTTTCCTCCTGTCTTGCACTCAATTTCATAATTATTGGCATAAATGTTGGTTGACTAGGTTCTCTAATCCTTGTGGATTCATAAAAAATAATCCCAAGAGTGAAATGTGAAATTTATACGAAAAATCGCATGATTTTTTGCATGCGACTGCAGATAAATTCCACACTTCTCACTGAGAAGAATTGGATTGTATAGCGGTTAGCTGATAACACGTATTCACTTACCCGCGCATAGACTTATTTCCCCTCTTGAACCTGGCACGAGCGGTGTTGTACTGATGCTATAGGTTTTCATTGTCTTTTTTTTTTTAGATTATGCAAAAGGTTAGCGTTTTTTCTTGAAACGATTGAAACGAAGTTCGAAAAATATAGAAATACATACGACCTTTAGAGGGCGCGTGACTGCGTTTTCAAATGTTATAATGAAAATCTAGTCGCGCTTTGGAATGACTGAATTGAGTTCTGATTTTCAAGGTCACGCTACAGCTTTTTCATGAATTCTTATTGCATATTCAATCTGGGCTACGTCTATCCCAGGTTCGCGGGAAATGTGTAAATTTTGATTCCCTTTGTTCCGAATTTTTAAAAAAGAGAACATGCAACCAACCCCTTCTCCACCAACTGGAGTAGGAAAACATTGTCCAATATAAAGCAATTTTGTGTTTCAAACTTACGTGAAATAGCTCATATGCCGATCTTCTGCAAGTGCTGCTGTTCATCATTATGTCCATCGTAAAAAAATGCTGATGTGAAGCTTTCCATCAAATATCTCGTCTCAGGAAAGAAATAAGCTGATAATTTAGGGGCGGGCATATTGGAAGAGGATTTTATTTAGGTTTGTAAACAAAGTCCTCCTCAATGGCAGATAAAATAATCTTTACCAAATTGATTTAATTTGGGGCAAGGCGAGAGATAGAATAACCAAAACATGATCCTGTGGGTACTGGATGTTGAAAGGCAATGTATTGTTACGTTTATTTCATGGTAATACCTGTCAATTGTCCTGGAGTGATTTTGAACAAACTTGTGGCAATTAACCTAACAGCCGACAACCACAATCTTTGTCGTGTCCACACGGTCGGACATAAGTCACTTATTACCGGATCTAACTTTGGTCGGTATTAGTATCGGATATAAAGTGGCCCCAAACCAGATAACCACTTTTCCATGGGAGTTTGATCATGACACTAACACAAGTAAATGGGGTCACGTAAGAACCACATACCCACAATAAAAAATGAAAATCCGAACTTTGACCTATGACCTATGGCCAATTGAAATTGTCACTCTCCGAAAAAGAGTGGTTCGCACATTTCCATCCTCAGCAACTCCAATATAAGGTTTTGAACCAAAATAATTCATTATATCTACACCAATAAAATAATTATTGCAAAATATAGCCAAATTTATACCATCTTGTATTTTTCTCAGAAAATTGAAATTGATGCTATCAGCATATAAAAGTATTATTCATTATTAATTTATTGCCTCCTAAGGTATATATCTAAGCAAATAAATCCCAAGATTTTATTTCTTTAATTTCTAACACTTAACTGCATAAGGGGGGGGGGGGGGTTCCAAGGTACCCATTTTTTGGTTTTGGGCCGGCGTTTTTTAACGATGCAATATATTTGGTTTATATTTTTTTTTTATATTATCTAACTTTAAGTTGCGTTGCATTGGTGCAAAAAAACATTAACCATCGGTCGTTTTGCGTTAATTAGCATAGGGCCATAGGAGCCCCCCCCCCATGCACTTAACGGAAAGTGCCCATGCAAAAACTCAAACTTACTAGAGTACTGTGATTCTGATTTTCATATGCATAACTAGGACATAATAAAAGTAATCAAGAAATAATAATCAAAAAAGCTTGGAAAGTATAGTAGGCCATGCGTGTCATAATATTTTATACATCGAATTGCGGTTTATGTAGGAAACCTATGGAATAAATTATACAAGTACGCATTAAAACAAAATATAAACATGGCCACGAGACCTTTCTATGTGGCTTAATATGTTAAAGAAGATATTCCTTCACAATCGTGTCGTAGAAAAATGCAGAAAGAATCAGTGTCTTTTTAGCACATTTTGACACAAAATGTAAATGATGCTTTAGTCGCTTAGTGTTCCTTACTGCACATTTTTTTCAGTTTTTATTTCTTAATTGTGATGTCTTTGAGTCCTTTAACATGATGGGTGATTTCATCTAAAAATTCCTTTTGGAAAGTGGTTATATAATGAAGGGTACCTGGAGACCCCCCCCACTTATGCATAACGGAAGTGCAAACCCCTATGCAGTTAAGTGGTAATTAGTAAAAATATCTTGATTTTTAACTTACGTGTTAGACCATGAGTATTGCCTCAAGGTTAGAAGAATAGCATAGTGTAATTTCCATATTGTGCATACGATTAGGTATGCATGTATTTACAGAAAAATGGTTATAACATTATAAAATTAACAGAAGCTATTAATAATTTAGCCGATGAATCTACCAAGCTATAACTGCAAGCAAAATTGTAATCTATTGATATAAGTATGCAACATGTGGATATTTTGCAATTTTTTTTACATATTTTTGATGATATCAGTAATGCATTGCTAAATGAATTTTATACATAGATTTTACTTTAGGTTTTATTCATACAGTAATTAATGTATTCAACAATTGTTTTTTCAAGATCGTGCATGATTGAATGCTTTGGTTTGCGTTTGTTAAAATGGGAAAGTCAGATCGGTGGTGAGCTATGACCAGAGAATAAATGCGTCTTCTATTGTCTATCTATTACCCTTTCCACATGTACTATTAATACAAAGTTAAGGTGGTTGAGTATAGATTGATTCATAGGATTTGGGTACCAATTATTACTGTTTAAAATTGTAAGAAAGGAATCGGGCTTTGTACCTTTTTTGTCATAAAAGGGATGAGACCCTGATCACATTCATTTTGTCGTGTGTTGACATTATTAAGAAGTTCTGGAGTCAGGTATTTAAGTGGATTAATGATACAGCTCAATACTAACATTGTATTTGATAATGAGACGATTTTATTGGGAAGTGGCTGATTGAGAATAGAAAGGCTGGATGGGAGGGCAGCAGGGGGAGGGTAAATATTGTATAAAATGAACAATGTGTGAAAAAAGAAAATATTTTTTTTATGAGATTTTTTGAATATATTAAAAAATTATTGTGTCCTGGAGAAAATATTTAGTACGTGTAAGTAGCAATTAGACTGCTTCTTGGAAAGGGGGTTTTGAAAACTATGATATTAATTAATTATCATTTCCTTACTGTGGTTTGCAAGGAGAGTTGTGATCATGGTCTCCTTTTGAATGGGGGTGTGGTCTGTTAATTTTAGTAGTACTTTTATGGTGGACTTTGTGCAGCAATGTGATCCTGTGATGCTGTTTTCTTAATCATGTAGTGTAAATGTTAGCCCTCTGCAGCACTGAATTTTATTAATTTCTTTTGTACTGTAAGTGTTTTTAATCGTAAATGATGCTAATTTGTAATAAATGTTTTTCCTACTGGGGGAAAAAAAGACAAAGGAAAAAAAAGAGATTCACCTAAAAGCCTTTTTCCAAAGTTAGAGATGAATCGGATGTTCAGTTTTCATGCAGTACCACATTTTGTATAGAAAACTGTGCCATAGGAATGTGAAAAACAATTGGACTTTTAAAAAAAGTTGTGATTTTCGATGAGAAGGACTCGATTTGAAAAAACTGTGCCATAGGATACTGTGTAAAACAAAAATCGGAATTTTTATAACAAAGTTGTTGATTTTCTAATGAAGGACTTCGATTTGAGCTTAGTTATTTCACACAGTGATTAGTATATGGACAAGCATTATGTATATGCAAAAAACATGATTTGTTTGAAAATTGAGTGCGCCCTCATCGGGAAATCTCTGAGTCAGCCTTTAAGAGTGCTTAATCCCATTGCAGGAGCATGTGAAATAAATTTCAAGTATAGACCTTCAGAAAGGCAACAGCTCCTCTTGAGTTTCACGTACTACTCTTTTTGCCCCAAAAAATCCCCAAATGATTCCATTTGAATAACGGTACATAATATTTTCAATCTTTAGGCACATTGCATTGAAGGTATACAAATTTTTGTTTTAAGGACAAAGAATACAGGTCATGGTACACAATACCGCACTTCAAAATATGCGGGGAAATCTGCAGGTTGACAGGAATTTCGCAAAATTCTCAAAAATGTGAAATACAACAGTATGCGATGTGGGCAACGACTTATTCAGTAATATTTTCATAAAATTATAGTCAGCACCATCTGGAGTTCCCTGTTGCTCCTACACAAAAAGGATTGATGTCTGAACATCCAAGCTCAACAACATATCAGTGGCTCATCCACAGCTGTACAAAAAGGGCGCCATCTATTTAAAATGGCCTATTTCAAACTCTTAAATTTACATGGAGATGTGACACGTAGATTTTCATAGAAATTACAAGTATCTACACATGTCAAAGTATCTACACTTGACAACATATTTTATGAGTTGTGCACATATTAGCCAGTTTCAGCCCGGCAAACGTGGCACCAATTTGACATTCACTATTCACAAATCTTGTTAATTATCATCAGTGTATATTTGTATGTATGGCAGATATTTGGTATATTTATGCAGATTTGTTTGAAAACAAAAATGAATGGTGTTTATTAGAGGGGAACATTTATTATGAACATATGACAAATTGAGCACAAAAATGGATAACCACGACATTTGTTTTCTTAGCTGATATTTTCTGGACAAATAATCTGGGAGTTTCAGTAACCTGACCCATCTGACAAACTTTTTTCTGACACACTTATGAATTTAGAAACCTTAAGGGAATAAACCCATGCTTTATTCTGTGACGGGTTTCCGAATTCAAAAGTGTGTCAGATGGATCAGGTTACGGAAACTCCCGAATAATCTTAAATTTGTTGTATTTCTCCGAATTGAAAGATTTATTTATTTTTTATTTTTTTTTCATTTCAGAAAAATGACAATTCGGCTGCAAAGTGGCTGGAAAGAGTGGGCCAAAATGCAATAAAAAAATTAAAAAATCTGCATTTTGCATTTTTCACATTTCTTCTGAGACAAATGGGGTTTTTTTTGCCTTATGTACATATATTTTAAGCATTATGAGGATCGAGACTCTATGAATTAAACCCTCTAGCATACCTTATCTCATCATTGCTTGCATATTTTGCAAGTGTTTACCAAAATGTATTTGCATAAAGGTGTAATGAGAGATTACAGTATCCAAGAGCTGTAGTGATTTCATATAGACACTCAATCAAAGTCTTACCTTGTTTTTGGATACAGAAATGTCTTAAACATGAAAATAAAAGGCGATTTTGATTTGCTATATTTTAAAATAAATCAGGCTGGATTTCCTATTTGCTGCAATACAAAATTAGAAATGTCAACTTTTTTGTACCAAAGAAAATAATGATCAGCATATTCCTTATACATGGGGATATTTTTGATAGAAAGCTTTGCATCAGTGCAAGAAAAAGGGCTTTCACTTTTTCGGAATACCTGAGTGACCTGACATGTATGTGAAATCTCTCATTGCACCTTTATTTCTGAATTGAATAAGCCAAAAATACTGTTTAAATTGTTAAGATATTCCTTTTTTGTAGTTGCTTTATCTCATTACTTCAATTTTCATATGTGTACTTGTATATACTTGTATAATTCTGAAATGAATAAGCCAAAACACAGTTAATAAAAAAAATTACAATAAAAAAAAAAGAATTGCTTTGGTTGAATTTCGGCAGAGAAAATGCTTCATTTCTCAGAGTGCATGAAACTCCCATTTTTTTTTACCGATCTGCAAGGCAACTATGCAGTGGGTGCACTTATTAATTGTCCGCAATGCTGTCCCTGAACAATTGGGAGTTTCGGCTGTGAAACGCTTCATAGCACAGAAAATCACAGACACAACCAAATTTATGTATTTCAGAATTATGTAAGGGAAAGGGCAAGGCCGACACACGAAAAGCCGTTCGGATCAACCTACTTGTTTGTTCGCTGTATTATCTGCACAATGTTCTAATGGTATCATGTTTACGGATATTCAACAATACGCGAGATGAGTGTAATAATGAATCCCCCCTGACCATAAGATAAACATTTTGCGAAAAACGGTCCACTCTTGTATTTGACCTCAAGAGTTACATATGAGGTTTTTCTCGCCCAGCGACGATATGAAGAATGATAGAAATTTTATACAAAGCAAAAAAAAAAAAAAAAAAAAAAAAACAAATAAACCAAGCAAACAAGCAAATAAATTGTTAACGGTGGCGTAGCCGGAGGTGGGAAGGTGGCAGACTCTCCAAAAAAATATGGGGGATCTGACGAAAAAGGTATTTCCGACAGAGTGGCAAGCACGTCCACGTACTTGACTAGTACTGGTCATAACTTTATGACTGGTTGTAAGCCTGCTCTTCTTCGGCATTAATCGCCGTACTTAACCCTCGTCTTTCCAAGGGGGGGGGGGGGGGAAAAAAAAAAAAAAAAAAAACCCCCCCCCCCCCCAGTGAACTACGTTCCGCTACGCTAAAATGCCAAAAACTTCCATAAAAAGCTTCTAGGTAATCGTTCTCTCATTCTTTACGGTCATTTTAGCGAAAAAATGTGAAGGTAGCGCCTTCACCGGGGTTAGGCTATGCCGTCAAAGTCGAAGAGTAAGGGGGTGGTTGCCACCCAAGGATATTTTATGGTGCAATTTTTAAAATATCATGCACATTATGGCTCTAAAACTATATGTTTATGTGAACCTAGCCAATTGCCATCATTAAGAGCTGAAAATCGCATGAAAATCCGATATTCCTACGTTTTTTAGCGCAAACTCGGATTTTCGCCTATTTTCTGTTGAAAATGCCAATTTTTCCGACTCGCAGACTTGATGACGTCATTGTGACACCATACTAGGTATGTTGGTACTTATTTTGGTATCAATGGAAAGAGGAAGACCATAACTATCTACTGGTATCAACATCATAAGCATAGGGTGCTTTATAACGAATTCTCGAGGGGGGTGGTAACCACCCCCCCCTCCCCCCGGTAAACCGTGTTACAAAAAAAGGCTTGGTAAGACGAGGGTCAAATCTCGTTATAGTGTGGTTTGTGTGTATTCCCGTAGGATTTTCATCTTCAAGGGGGGGGAATTTTGGTACAGGAAAACAATTAAAATCTAGTAAAATTGTGTTTTAATGTACACTAACGCGTTCGTCTCCTCCTAAGGATTAGAAAAAGTATATATTTGTCTGTGTTCAAACCTTCAGTTAAAGCGGTATAGCCCCGTTCAAGGTCACCCTGGGGGTAAATGCTCCGATGCTGTTGGAAGTGGCGTCAAATGATTCATTGTGTCATATATAGTGGAGCGGTCAGGACTGCAAATTGGTCGGGAACCCCTCCCCTCGGTACAACAAAATACAACCACTTTTTTTCGAATGATAATAATGTAGAATTTACGAAAATGATGGTTGTGGTAAAAAAAATTTGGTGGCAGTGGTGTTTTTTGGCCAAAAAACTCCATTTTTGGCTAAAAATTAAGAAAAATCATGATTTATTTTTAAGCCAAAACCACTAGGATCTGATGTGGTGGTATTTTGTTAATCATAGATCTTTATTTTATAGATTGCATGAATATTCAAGATGCTACTTTTTGGGTAAAAAGTGTATTAATTGGGGTGTTTTGGGGAAAAAAGGTCTTTTTTTGGCTAAAAATGAAGGAAAATTAGGATTTTGTCTAAGAAAATAGACAAAAGCACCACATTTTTACGTAGTAGCATCATTGTTTTTATAGATCTATATTTCATATATTGTCGGGAGAGCCTGTAAAACTTTTAGCAGGTGTGTTTATATCCAAAAGTGCAAAGAAATCCCTGTTTGGTTAAAAATTGAAAAACGGGGAGAAATACACACGGATCTAAAGCACTAAAATTGGACGTGGTAATGAACTTCTCTCTGTAGATTTTGATTTCATGTTTTACAAAAGCAGTCAGGAAAGATAAAAGCAGAGGTATTTGATTAAAAAAATGTAATTTTAGTTTAAAAATGGCAACATTATTCAAAAATTTAATTTTTACCTATTTTGTACAGTACTGTATCTTATAGGAGTTCTCAGTATTTAAATACCCAGTTTTATATTAATAGTAGTTTGAGTGAGTAAAGACAGACTAACTTACAAAGTTTTATATCATTTTAGGTCGTCCAATGCAATCGGAAAGACCTTATGTTGGCACAATTCGTGTGTCTGCGTGGCCGTCCGTGTTTGTCAAACATTCAGTTATTTTAGTATACACCTTTTGGATACTTGGTTTGCTTGTATATTGAGACAAGCGGTATTACGTAGGGTAACACATGAGGATGTCAATGGTCATTCAGGGGTTACTTGGGTCATAATCAGGAGACCATTCGGGAGGCTGTTCCCTAGTTGTTTTTAAAAGTACCAGCACTTTGAGAACTGGATAGTGAAAGGACCAAATTAGAGGGGAACAACGGCTAAACAAAGAGCAATATGATTGCTCAACGAAAAAATAAAAAAAAAAATCGTCAAAAATCGATTTAGCATGTTCGTAACAAGTTAGTTACGATATTACCCCATAAGTTATAGGACCAAAAGCAACCCAATAAGGAACACACGACACTTACTACAACCTTATGTCTAATTCGCTTGGCTCAAACGAAAATAAATTATTTGCTAACGCGATGCGCCCACACCTGAAAAGGAAAAACATATATCAAACATGAACAAACATTGGAACACCGCTGTCTGTGACGGCTGCGGACATCGTTGCAAACGTAAATGAAATTGTTAGCGATTACAATTTAAAGTTACCCACATACTTGTCATCCTATCAAAAATTACAACTTCTTACACCTCCGTAAAAACATAGCTTTAAGACTACCTTTTTACATCTTTAAGCCACTGGGTCTAACCCTCTGGTGAAGGGAATACCTTGTGTTGTTGACAAGCTAAAACAATTGATTATGTCAACCGTTATACAGAGAAGATGTCTCTGGTTATCCAGAAACCTAAGTTTCCAGCCAAAACTGCATTATATGCAAAAACAGGAGGAACAAAGGAACAGATTCTGTAAAAAACAAAATAAATATATTTATTTTAAAGCGTCAACAGCGCGGAGGCGGGAGACCGCAGTCAAGATCCACCCTACAGTACAAAAAATCTCATACAACGCCGCATTTGCATTCATATGCAAATGCATGTGACATTCATGCTTGCGAATAGAAAAGTCATTATTTTCTAATTCGCGTTGATCAAACGAAAATTAAATTATTTTCTATAGCGCATGTGCCAGCACCTGAAAAGGGAAAAACATATATCAAAAACTGAACCAAACATCTGGGGAACACCCTCGTACTGGACGGCTGCGGAATCCCGCCTGTTTTCCCAACCTCAAGTTTAAGAAACGGGGCATCAAAGTATGATTGACAGATAAATATTATAACAAGCCCAGAAGCCCTTAATATGACCAAACCTTAAATTCAGTTCAATGTTCCAAATACTTCGAATATTTTGAAAATTCTTCAAAAAGCAATACATGTAACAAAAATTATACTCACATCAAGATGTTATTGAAATATCAGTTAATTGATCCACTGCTGTGCCTCCAATAGATAACTAATATATTCTGGGCTAAAAATGCTATAAAAAAAGCACATAACCGAATCCAGCCAATCACCAAAAGCAGCGTAACCGCCTCTACATGATCATTATACCAGGTATTATTACAGCTCCTGCAGCGAAGGAACCCCTTACTCTAAGGCCTATGGACAATAGGCCAGCCGAAACAATTATGAATGTAACAATGAGAAAGAATGTAGTAGTGACAGCTCGGCCAAAAACACAAACAACAGGACACATACGCTTAAACAGTCGTAAAAACCGCTCTAATGAGCCACCAAACAAGAAGTTCAACTTTAGCACATGGTTTGAATAAAAATCCTACAATACGGCTAATCTTAGAATAGGAAGAAACACGCTCACAGATGAAACCAGCCACAATCACGGAAAAACTTGTACCGCTGATATAATACCAGTTAATGCCGACCATCATGAAACAATTTTTAAATTCCAAAGTGAGACCCCTTATCTAGAATAAGTACATCATAAAGTATACAAGCTCATGTAATACCTGTCAATACAATACTTTCCTTAGAGCAAGGATGCCACATACAGTTTCCACCCAAAACCGCAACACAGGAATTTTATTAACGACGATTACTCGTATCTCTATACGTATGGACTCAGAAAGTCAACACCCACTACTACAGAAACTTATGCTCATTAAAAGCTTTGTGATTCAAAACAGATACACTATTTTTATTTCTATCCATAAAAGACCAAGTTTCAATCATATAATCACAACGAAGTTATTTATAGAAATGTCAACCATGTCAAAAAAGATCAAAACAAAAGGACATCAGACTGGAAATTCAAACTTGCCTCAACTGTATGAAGGGACACCAAGCAAACCAGATTTACGGTGACACATTACACCCATAGCATACAGAAAAACCTTTGACCATGTGGTCTAGGTTCAAAATTCCATATACTTAGAGCCACGATAGCTAATCAAGCTTAGCTAGTATACAAGGAAACCGCACCTGGCCATCCGTTACAGATGCAACTCTTACTAAAATATTTTAAAATAGAAAAAGACCTTGGCAATTAAAGACAGATCAGATAGATTCTATGATACCAAAATGGCCAAAATATTCTATAACCATGGCAAACGTGCAGCTGGAGGACAATACTCTCCGTCTTTTGAGAGAAACCAGCGGATACAGCTCTATGATGCCAACATGCTCTAAAATCATATCGATACAAGGACGAGTAAAAAGTACCATAAAACATAGCAAAAAAATGCACGAAGGGATCAACGGTATTCGTCTATATGAGGAAGCACAACGGATTAACATCTCCCCAACATACAATGATGCTTATTGGTTAAACCACCACTATATTACATGGCAAAACTGCAGATGAACTCAAGGCTTCATCATTTGAGGGGAGAACCAAGGATAAACACCTCTCTATTATGCAATGCTGCTAAAATCATTAAATTATCAAATGGCCAAAAAACTCCATGTCAATACATGGCAAAACTGTAGATGGAATTCAAAGCATTCATTAACTTGAGGGGAAAAACCAAGCGATTAACGCTTCTCTCGCAATGCTGCTAAAATCATTAAATCATCAAATGGGTAACACTCACTGTAAATACATGGCAAAACTGCAAATGGACCCAGGCTTCATCAATTGAGAGGAAAACCAAGCGGTTAAACCTATCTACCCATGACAATGCTGCTAAATATTAAATATCAAATGACCTAAAAATCCGCTCGTAAACAAGGCAAAACTGCAGATGGAGCCCAAGGCTTTCATCAATTGAGGGAAAACCAAGCGGATTAACACCCCCCTATCATGCAATGCTGCTAAATCGTTTATCATCAATGGCCTAAAACATCAATTGCCAATACATAGCCAAAATCACCACAGAGGAATAATGCCTTCATCTATCTGAGAGAGGAAAACCAGGCGGATTAACACCTCTCTAGTATGCAATGCGCTCAATTCATTAAAAATATAAAAAGGCTTAAAAACTACACCATAATACAAGGCCAAAACTGCAAATAGAATCCAAGACGTTCATCGAATATGGAAGGAAACAAGGAGATGAGAAAACTCATCATTTGCAATAGTGGATTCTTAACCATATTTATTACCAGACGGTATCTAAAAGAACGCCCCCCCCACTACCGTAACGCAAGGCAAAAATGCAGAAGGAATAAAGGCATATACTTCTATATGGAGAGGAAACCACCGGATAACCACCTTATCATGCAATACGCTCCTAATATCAAATAATCAGTTATCAAAACTGGCTCAAAATTCACTATAATACATGGTCAAAACAGCAGAAGGAAATAAAGACGTACATTCTAATGAAAGAAACTAGGGGCGTAAACACTCATCCTGGCAATTATTGCTCTTAATCTCAAAAATTTTAGGACAGCTAAGACGTACCGTAATATTGGCAACACTGCAGAAGGAAATCAAGGCATCATCTATACTGAGAGGAAACCAACGGGATAAACACCTCTCCATATGCAATGTCAGTTTTATCAATGAATGGCTAAAATATCACTGTGCCTAACATGTAAAAGATGGTATACCCACCGACATTCACCTATAGAGGAAACCAAGGGATATCACCTCTCAATCATGTGTTCAAAACTTACTACGTAAATCATGTAAATGGAAATTAGGTGGCCAAATCATCCCGTAATATATGCAAAACTGCACCGCCCACACGAAACTCAAGGATCGTCTAAATGAGAGAAAAATATGCGGAATAACACCAGTCATACAATACTCTGCAAAGCATACACAATATCAAAATGGCAAAATACACCATAGGTCACTGTTAATTACAAAGCTTAAATCAGCCGATGGACGCGAAGAGATTCATATATCTGTTTATATGAGAGGAAAACCCACTTCGCGATTAAACCTCTCATGCAAAAGTGCTCATCATTCACACTCATTGTGGTTTATGTACGATCAGGGCGGCCCGTAAACATATACCGAACATACCATGTACTAAAACGCAGAAGGAACACAAGCATTCGCGCAAGTATGACGAGAAAAGTAAGCGGAAATCAAAACCTTAATGGAATAACACCCATCATGCAATACTGCTCAAATCATACCAGATTAATCAATGCTTCACTGTAAATACATAGCAACAGCAGCCCTTGGATTCAAGCGATTCATTAATATGACATGTGTGAGAGGAGGAAAAAACTAGCGGATTTAACACCTCATCAGCAAAACGTGCTCATAAAGCATATCGATTAATAATAGGACAGTACAAATATTCAGTAAAGGTTGGCATTCATTATATGAGAGGACAACCAAAACGGATTAACACCTCTCTATCATGCAATATGATATAAAATCAAATCATACAATTATTCAAGATGGACTTAAAACTATACACTTAGCAAAAATGCAGAACTGTAGAAGTCAACCATTCGTATGTATAAAAACCAAGCGGATCAACACCTTATGCATGCAAAGCTGCTTTTCTATCCTTCTGTGGAGAATATACCATCGAATCCAACAAAAGCCACTTACCCGTCACACTAGAGGTATAAATCTTTAAAACCTTTAAAGGTTGTGTCACAAATGCTACAAGACGGGGAAACCCGTCGTACGGTAATTTAAAACAACTCTCCTCCAGGGGGAGGTCACTATACTCCTAACTCTTAATACTGGAGTGGAAGAAAGAATAACACCTCGGCACCTCGGACATACAAAGGCACAACTAGCATCTAAAATATAATACTAAAACAGGCAGAGAGTACTCGAAGAGATGTCAATAATACAAGGTGTTCAAAATAATTCGAGAAGAAAGGCCAATTAATTTCAGCTCCTTATACCCATGCACTTCTACCTAAGGTGAGCGAGTGGAACATAAATTTGCTATTGGTCAATTTTGATAAGCAATTGGCTCAGAAGCCTGCAGAATTCTTAACGGGGAGGAACATGGGTGTGAAAATCATTTTGGTGAAATCCTACTACGGCTCCAGTGCATTATATCAAAGTGAATTATGTGCTTTTGTTTAATGGTTGTAAAAGCTTTCCACGGTCAAAATAAAGAACTGCCCTTTACACCTTACTTTAATGACCATGTATGATATTCCTGTGCTGATTTCGTTCTTGCTCAGGTTTACTTACCCAACATCCGGATTTCCGACATGTGTATATACCAGTTTCTATGGAAACAAGCATTTCATAAGGTTTGAAGAATGTTTTTTCTCGTATACTTCTTGTGGGATCTTTTGCCCTATGGGCTTTTGCCTAATAATATCACGATAAGTATAATACCACACATAAGAAGGATTTTTTTTTCCATGAGGATGGTGAAGATTCAGAATAGAGATTTCCATTAATCCCCCCAACCTTCTTAAATCAAAGCGACTTAGGCTTTCGACCCTAACCCGATTAAAAAAGCCATACGCAATCAAAAAAGTTACATTGACAAGCATACGCAGTCAACCACATTAATCAATATAACTATCTTATGAAGTAATAACTAGGCACCATAGACTCTGCCACAGTCAAAACCCATAATTATAATCGCAAATACACATGTATTAACAGATCATAGGCCAGACTATAGGCGCATCCAAACATAAAAAATCCGCGACCAAAAATAACAGTAACTGTATCAGATTTACAATGACTTTTATTTGCTCTGAAAAAAGGCACACATATATTATAGCCACCTCAAAGATCTCGGATGAAGTGAACAAGGGCAATCACTGTGTCAGTGACCTATTTCGACATAGGGAGAATTATAATAGCAGAAGTAAAACTATGAGGAGGAAGATGTTATTCTGACCTACCATGTGAATTCAGCAACTTCAACGGAATAAAACAGCATGTTGAAGAAAGAGGTGGCAGAATACGCACCGGTTCCCAGAACCGGTATGAGAATGAGAATACTTCAACTAGTTTCATTTATTTAATTACAATAATTTCGTGCGACTATAAACTACCATGGACATATGTACGAACAACACCAACTGCCTAGTTACCGCACATAGGCCTGTGCTTGATTGAATATCAATAGAATCTAATATAAGCAGTTGTGATATTAGGGGTTAATCCAACGCACGTAAAGAAAAACCGTTACGTAACCAAACTAATCAAATTTCGGTTTATTGTCAAAAAAAATATTACACTACTCTACCTCATCACTAAGAAATCACCATCTCAAACAAGATCGCCCAAGCAATTCAAAATCCAGTAAAGGGACTGATCCAAACTCAGTCAATATTAGAGTAGCACGATTTAAAGCGTCCACACAGCGCGAGAAGACAGCAAGTCCAATGATCCACCCTACTTACAAAATCTCATACCACGCCGCATTTGCATTCGTATGCAAATGCATGTGCATTCATGCTTGCGAATCAGGAAAATGTCATAAATGGTGGAGATTTCATATCTTTGGACAATGTTTTCTTACTTTTCTATCAAATTTCGCCTTAGAATATTCTACAGACTTATTCTTCACATTCATAAGCTATTCCTGCAAATTTAAAATATGTTTACTCTTTCGAGTGGATTACTTTAATCGTTTAGCCAAAAATGCCTTGATTTATATAAGACATTATCTATTTCTCTACGACCTCCGAAGATCATGTGTTTATTGTGATATTGAGTGAAAATATACGTTTCTCTCAAATAGGTTTCTAAAACCCGAATAATAGTTAAACTTTAGCTACACATTAAAAACATCCATGTTTTATGCTCTAAATATAGCTGACAATACTTGAAATACCATTGGCATTCAGTTTAGGTATGATGTTAACATGTCAAATTGGGCCAAAATTAGTCAAAAACATGCATTTCTGGGCAGAAATATGATTTTTGAGATCTGTGTAACATGTCCTATCTAAGAAGATTAGCTTAGATTTTAGAGACTACGTCATATATGTCATACCTCAACAGCTTAAAAAAGCCCCATGTCACTGGGGAAAAGTGGTAAATCGCAATCAGTCTATGAAAATCTAAAGATACATGTATTTCAACCGTGATTCTTTGAAATTTTATGCGATTTTGAGATGATCTTGTGAAATTTCATTCAATTCTCCAAATTCCTCCAAGATTTTTTTATCATTTCTAAAGACTCAATCAAGCCCTATATGTGATTTTAAGGAATCCTGTGCAATTTTACAAATTCTTATGCGATTGGATGTAATTTGTTGCGATTTTATGGAAACTCTGTGCAATTTAACAGAATTGTGTGCGATTTAACAGAACCTTGTGTTTAACAGAATCTTATGCGATTTAAAATAATTCTGTGCAATTTAGGAAAACCATTGGCGAGTTTACAAATTTTGATTGAAATTGTGATTTAGCAGAATCTTGTGTGATTGTGTGGAATATTGTGTGGTTTTTACGTTATCTTAAAAAATCTTGTGCGATTTTACAAAATTTGGTATGCTTTTGCAAAATAATGGCAAAGTACTTTTTCTAAAATTTGGTCAATTTTTGGCATTTTCCCACTTACCCCAGACTAGACATCCACTTTGATAAAAAGAAGAAGGTTACAACTCACATACATTTACTATAATGGCAATAACTTCTGCACTGTAACAGGAATTGTACAACTTGAATTAAAATCTGTGGAAGTAGAAAGTGTTATAGCTACCAGTCAGTTGTTATGTTGTTTCTTGGCAGTACTGTACTTTTGGGCATAAGATTTCACATAATTTTGTGTGATTTTTACGTTATCTTAAAAAATCTTGTGCGATTTTACAAAGTTTTGTATGCTTTTGCAAAATATTGGCAAATGTGGACTTTTTTACCGAAATTTGAACCCTTTTGGGGCAAGAAAAAACAAAATAATTATTTTCGGGGCAAAAAAACCCTAACATTATTCTCGTTCCTTCGCAAAATCTGGGGTTTTTGCCTTTTTGAGCTCTTTTAGGGTTTTGCCTTTTTCATATTTTCATATTTTCGTATTTGTTTTGTCATATTGTCTTTTCAAAGATGAATTTTGTTTGGATAATTACATCATCTTCATGTTCGGGCATGCTTGCAAATCACCTTTTACTAAGTTAGAAGATGTCCATTCACTGATGATACTGAGAAAAAGGGGTGTCATTTTCATAAAAAGATTCCTCCAGAGCAAAGGTTACTCTCTAAATTCTTAAATTAAAAATTAATCTAATTGGATTGCTGATGTAACGAATGTCGGCTTGCCACCTTGCAATAATTGCACCACAATTCCTAGCCCAACCTACATTCTTAATTCATTAATTTATACTCTCAAAACATCTCATGATAAAGTTGGAGCATGTTCTCATGACCTCCTAGTGTTGTTATTATACGAGTAAAAAGGCAGAAAGCCCGATAGTGTCCTACAGTTTCTTCTTCGCATCCCTGCCGAATTCGGAACTTACCTCCACACAGAAACTCTTAATGTCGCTCATTTCTTGTCATTGTTATGTGTACATAAAAATCCACACAGATTTCGTTGTAAAATGATCTAGTGTGTCACTTTTAGTATCCAAAAGTAGAAAATATGTCTAGATATTGTCATTATTAGACCGAAAATGGCACTTTGGCAGCCGTCCGATAGACAACTTGTAAACTTGTCACAGACGATGTATTTCTCAGTATTTCTAGATTTATAATTACGAGTAAAATCGTTAAAGTTGTAGTTTCAACAAATCAAACCTTGAAAATAGCGGGTAATCTAGTTTATTAAGTTATGATAAGAATCGTATATAAGAAGAAAGAATATTGGTAAAATAAATGTCATGGCCATGCCCCTAAATTTATGGACATTTTGTCTTGAGTAGAAACACTTTGGCTGGCTAATTTCCTACCTATGCACTAAAGGGTTACGACCCGAACTTCTAGCCAATGATGATCGTGCGCAGGTTACGCTCAGAATAAACACGCATATGGAACAGACGCAGTTCGAAAATCATAACCAAATGGGTAAAAGGCGAGAAATTGCCATTGTTGAGAGTTGTTGAGTAGCTCTCACCCGAAGAGGGTCAGCCCTCTTGGGCTACCGGCTGTGGTGTAAGCTGCTGTGTCTACAGCCCCGCTGCCTCAGGTGATAAAATCCTTTAATTGCTCCCGTCATCAGTTCATTGACTCACTGAAATCCCAGAAACACTTAAAAATCTTTCTGAATACTCCCATTTATAAGAATGCCCTTAAAAGGGTCATGTCCGAAGACTATCAAAGTGTAAATCCCAGGTAAAATGTGTGAAGTAACAAGAAAGAGATAAAAAATAATAAATATTTTACTCATAGCATTCAAATGGACTTGCTTTGACTCATCTTTTGGTCTGATTGACTCTGGTGATAACTCAAATGATTACAAAGATCAAGGTGAAAGTACTTTCGAAGAAGTGTTAAGTGGGGAAGCAAGACTGCCACATCTTCCTCACATGATCTACCACCGGCACCTCATGAAGTTTATACCTATAGGGGATAAGCGGGTATCTGGCACTTGAGGATGAAGGTTTTCTTACGCGATGTTGGATCTTAGAAGGACCAGTAAATCCAGAAAACGCTCCCGTTGCACTATTAAGGACAGTTCAAGATTCGATTAAAACTTGTAATAAAAATAGACGGAAATATAAATCTAATAGACTTTAATCTAAGAAATTAGAGAGTATGTAAATCTTGCTATTTAAATGAGGTCGAAGACGAATTTCATCTTCAATGCTGACATGCACACCTTATGAAGATCTTCATTCTAATTAAAAAAATGATATTGGAATTTTTAGAGATTTATGGCATTGGTCTTATGTCCGATAATGGGCATTTGCTTTTTGAAATCCAGTTTGAAAAACGCCATATGATTAATAATCATACACCCCTTTTTTTTTTTTGATATAATGCTACAGGAAAGGGGCAGGTCCTGTTCTCTGGGGTACAAAATTTACAGCATTTTCATTCACTCATTCATTTCCAAAATGATTGGATCAGAACACACCAAATGCTCAAGTCACACCAAATTGCAAAAAGTATAATTAATTGCACAAAAAAAATGACATATTGTGACCAATACTATGAGTGGAAGCTTAGTAGGAATCAAATATGGCCAAAAGGACCCATGAACTATGTGTTTTCATGGAAATCATTTGGGACAATGGGTCCGGGTTCCACCCTTCCCTTCTTCTCAGGGGCGACCCCCGTAGGTCCTCTTTGCCTCTTAATTCTTTTCATGTGTCCTCAGAAATTTCCATCAATTTTATTTTTTATTGTTTCACCTCGTACATTTATGTGAATGCCTCTTACCATTTTTCTCTTACCCTACCTGAATAAAACTGGGTCCCACTATGTTAAATTTGAGATACAACTGAGAAATTAAAGCTAATTAAGTGAATGCAAATTGTTAAAATTAATAAGCATTTCAATTGTGTGTGACATATTAACCATTTATATATTGCTGCTACATCTATATTATAGCACTTTACAATAATAAATTATGGAAAAACGAATCGAACATGCAGGACATGGCCATAGCCAGGATGGAAAGTGTGCAGCAGCCAACCAAATCACAGACACAGCCAATACATAGAAATGCATCAAAATTGGGTTCAGGGAATTGACTAAAAAAGTGTGATTGACCTGTTACAATCCTGACACAGGAAAGTCTTGAAAACTTTCTTACGGAAAAAAATGTACCGGTGTGTCTCAGCTTCCAACAGGCCAAGATCCTAAGAGCTTTGCGATATTTTTTAGTCGAAAAAGCTATGCGCTACACGGAAATTATTTTTTATTGCATTCTTGGACAACTTTTTTTCTTGACCAGTTAAAAAAACAAGAAAACGTTACAAATCTGTTGAAAACCTTAAAAAACACACACAAATGCGGTAAGGCCAAAAAATAACAAGTTAGTTTCCAGTAGGTCATGCGTTGATTTTTCGAGCCATTTTAAACACATTTCATTTATTTTGACTTACTAAGAAAATTTGCATTTTTTATACAAGTTTGGGGAACGGGCCCCTGGGTACTAATTAGGTAACTTTCAAAAATTTGCAGGATGTAATAAGTGAAAGCCTGAATGTAAATTTTGTAGCTGTGCAGAAAAAAGTAATCATTGTATATCAAATATAACGTTTTGCCAAAAATTCATTTTTTTTCATTATTTTGCTTATTTTAGGCCAAAAATTGGACTCTTAACTAAATTTCCATTTCACCAATTTTGTTGAGCAAGACTTATTTTGTGAATCAATTACAACATAAGTCTACCAAAAAAGTAACAATTAAGTGTTTAATATATTTTTTTGAATTATTATCATTTTCTCAATTGTTCACCAAAATGGCATTTTTATGGCAAAAAACACATTCTAGCCAATTGATAGTTTTAAATATAGCTGCCAAAGTCTGTTTGGACACTGCGCACAATATACAGAATATAATATATCAAAATCATGATGTTACTACATACAATTGTGGTGTTTTTGTCCATTTTTTAAGGAAACATTACTATTTTTGTTGATTTTTAGCCAAAAATTTACCTTTCTACCCCAAAAATAACTCCTTCTACTGCATTTTGTGCAGCAAAATATCATCTGGCCTTTTTATGCAATGTTTAAAATGTAGATCTAAAACAAAAAGGTAATATGTATCAGAATTTTGTGCTTTTGGATTTAAAATTAAAAAATCATGTTTTTTCTTTATTTTTAGCCCCAAAATAGGGTTTTTTGGCCATAAAACACCCCTGCCACCAATTTTTTTGACCACAACCATCAGTTTCATAAATCCTATATAATTGGCCTTTGAATAAAAGTGGTTGTGTTTTGTTGTACCGAGGGGAGGGGTTACTCGAAAAATAAAGCACTTTTTGAAGCTTGACCGCTCGCCTAATAGACCCTCTCAGGGTCTGTGGTATAAACGACTGGTAATTAAGACTACAATCTCTCTGAGTCAACCAAATCTAGTGGTATTTTGAATTTTGTCAATCCATGGACAACAAGTTGATTCGTATAAGGCCGTATGGGCGGCCATTGGGGTAAAAAAGGTGTCAGCGCAGTATTAAAAGGACTGATGTCCAAGGGTCCAGGGAGGGCCCAGTGATTTTTTTAAGGATTTTAGTTGTTGATTTTTGTATATACATTAGATGCATCGTGTTGGTGAGTGCGACTGTTGTAAATAAGTTAGATTTTATGTCAGTCGAACCTACTGTGCCCTGAATCCGAAGACAGGGCCGAGACTGTGGGACAGTCTATGTGTCATACTGAAACAGAAAATGCATTTTAACTGATTTGGTGATATCACCATTGCGACATCCAGGGAAAGTTTTGGTGACCCCATAGACCATGTAGACCCTTGCGACATTTCGCTATGTAATTAGACAACCAAATGTCACACACTGTAAAATAATACATTTTTGGATCCTGTGAGACAATACAAACAACTTACCACCAGTTTCAACAACATCTGAGCATTATGGAGCTATAGCGTTTTAACTAACGGTCGGAATCTAGGCAAATATGTACTTTTTATAATCCTTATAAGGAGACGAACATGTTAATTTACATTAAAACCCATTTTGCTCGACGATTTTTAAATTGTTTCCCTGTGTACACCCCCCCCCCGGAGGAGGGGGGAAGAGTCCGAAAATTTGCACCCTTCTGACTGTCTGGTCCCTATTGAATGAAACACAGCAAGAAAATCAACTTTAGCACCAAAATCCTACGGGAACTGTTTCATTGACATACCAAATAATACCACACTATTAGGTCCGATAGATAGAGTTAATTCCGATGCGCGTTCTCACTGCCAATTTAATACCGATACAAATACCGACTAATTTAGGTTCGGTAATAAGTGACTTATGTCCGACCGTGTGGAGACGATTACAATGGGCGTGCAGGGGATTAGCAGATTGTTTTTAATTCCATCAGATATAAGCCTGATCAAGATAATACCGGTAATAACCACACGTGTGGACGCAGCTTTTGAAAAAGTTGAAGGGCAGTGTATTGCTGTAAGATCAAGGCTGTAAAACTCGTTACATAACATGTCACTACTTGGCACTTTTAGTGGGGCGTTTGTGTTTTTTTTTTTTTTTTTTTTTGGTTTTTTTTGGTTTTTTTTTTTTTTTAATATCGTTTTTGGGCAGGAAAAACCTATGTGTTTTTGGCCCTTGAACATGTTTAAAGGAAATTGCCCATGTAAACTATATTATAGTAATACATTAACATGTTCAGGGGCCAAAAACACATAGGAGGTTTTGCCTGTCCAACGACGATGTGTGACACAATTATTAACAGACAACAGACAGTACAAGAAAACTCTTAAGTCAAGTGGCTACGACATTTCAGGCCATTAGGTGAAAACGATTGCAGTGCTTCTGAGTGACTCTATTCCTCTGCAAGGTGAAGACTTTTTTTTTTATTCTAGACAATCATGAACTTGGTTACGTTGGAAAGCTAGGTTGTTATCAATGGAAAAAAAAACTTAAACTAATTTACCCCCCAAATCCCATTCACTTCATATACAAAAAATATACAAATGCATATATAAATGTCTATTAACGGAGTTAAAGATTCATCTTGACAAAAAGCTTCCCCTATGCGTTTTCAGCAACCAAAATGGCTATAAATTCACTTGTTTTAAAGAAATAAAAAAAAAATTATTTATACCCAACCTTACTACTATTATTTTCTTTGGTACACAAATTCGCGGAATTTCTAATTTCACATTCGAGCAAGTGCGAAATTCAGCCTATGTTTGATATTGAAATATAAGCAAAAACTCACCTTTTGTTTTCACATTTAAGACATTTATGTAGTCAAATATAACGTATTAAATGTATTGCGTATCTTATCCGAACGTCTTCACACGATGCACTATATGGATGCCTTTGAATCTTTCGTTGCACATTTCTCAATGTCCTTAGCGACTGCTTAATGTGTCAAGACGCTGTCAAGATTGCTGGCCGAAGCGTGATTGCCACGTGAGTTTATTAACGAAACCCCAGGGTTTTTGGTTCACTTCCCTGATGATATGTCAGTATCTGATATCCATTCAACCGCAAATGTCCGCCTTTGTCTGGCACTTATATGTCACACTGAGGGAAAATACAAAGCATAGACAATTAAGAGTAAGAAAAACTCTCTAGATGAAAAGGTTTAGTCAAAATCAAAAGTTTAGTCTCTGGGCAAAATCCCAAGTTCGCGTGGTCAATATTGTCAAAGACCACCAGTAACATTAATGTCACTAGTCAATGCTACTTAAATTGCTAACATACATGGCATGATACCTCATACACATACGCATACACAGGTGTCTTGAATTGACAGAGCTACATCACCCACTGTATAGCCCTAGAACTAGGGCTCGCTTATTCATGTAAAATTATCAACTGAGCTGCGCAGCAGCGAAGCCCTAGGAAATTACCAAAGTGACTCTTGGCCAGCCAAGAGTCAAACACTAACAGCTTACACTAACGTTAGTCAAATGTGGAACCAAAAGAAGATTTGCTCATTATGCTGAGCATGTTAGTCTGAGTAAGTGACTGTGCTGTAGTTCATGTTATCTTTCAACATACTATAATGCATTTATAGTCAGTTGAAACATGACATTGGATTGCATACATAGCAGAGCATTGAAAACAACAAGGTCGAAATGAAGCTCCCACAGAACAACCTTGAAGTGGCAGTGTAAGGTCTGGACTTCCAAGGTAATTGGCATTAAAACAGCTTGACCAAACACATTTTAATGAGTTTTTAATTAACTCAGCATGAGAGGTGCTTGAGTGAGTCTCAAGACACCCATTTCAAAATCAAGCTAAATTCCCAGTACCTCGCGCTCACGCGCTGGCTGGTGAAGCCGCCTTGGTCAGTATTGAGATGAGATTCGGGAGGTACAGCCAGTACTACCACTGTATTGACTAGAATGTCGTGATTGAAGTGATAGCTCAGGGAGAGCAATGCGGCTAGATCATTGACCTCTATACATGGATAGCTGGCTCGCACGTGGATCATGGGTTTCCTACCGGAAATCATTTTTTACCGAAATTCCTATCCCACAATGCACCAACGATGTACGAGTAGATATGCATCACTCCATGCACGCTCGCGGTTTAGTGTGCCTCCTTTAAACTACGCGCGAATTTTGTGGCGCAAATATTACAAGGCAATCAAAGAGTACTCGTTACTGGTAAAATTTATGTACATCAAACGGTTTTCGCACAGTTATGACAGAGAGATGACCGTATGACACAAAACACCATAGAATATATATGCGCTATTTATTTTATCTACTCGTACATCGTTGGTGCATTGTGGTATAGGAATTTCGGTAAAAAATGATTTCCGGTAGGAAACCCAGGATCGACGTATTGAATAGTCGTCGATTGGTACAACCGGAACCTCCCGGTGGCCATTATAGGAGGTCAAAACATTGGGAGGTCACTGTACTGAGTCATTGCGAAGTGAATACAACTTGTAGTACCGCTGTGAATATTTCTTGTATATGAAAGAAAAATCTTAATATTTTATTAAAAATTGTGTGGTAGTAGAATCGACAAATTAATGCACAGTCATGTGCCGACACCCTCCCCTCCTCCCCTCCCCAACAGGGAAGCGAGAGCAATCCTTAAAAATCTCTTAAACTAAGAAACAGAACCTGATGTACCAATCCACACCAGTAACGAAGCAACTTCGATTGTAGCATTAATGTGGGTTCATACTTCATCACAGACGTCTGCAGACGCTAGCCTTTCGAAGATGCTTTTTACGCAACGCGTATTATCATGCATCCGGCGCGCAACATGTTCGAAAGACTAACGTCGGCCAACGTCTACCGATGAAGTATAAACCCACCATTACAAGGCCATTGTGCGCCTCATTCCAAAAACGATTGCACACGAAGCGTGCAGAAAAAACCACTTATTTAATAATAAAGCTATTATAATCGAGTTGAATTTTGATCTTTGAACAATCCTATTGAGTGAAAATTTATAATGATTTGCTCTCAAAGCACGCGGAAATTTTAATCAATCACAAATCCAATTGATTAATCAAAAACTGCAAAATCAGTTTGGCTCGCTTGACATAGTTATATATATATCAACTCACTTTATTATTCAACCGCATTTATAAAGTATTAAACAATAAAGAAACACATTTAGCCCAGGACATACCTTATAAAGTCCAAGTTATTCTTGATAATCTTGGATTATCAATTGAAAATCTTGGATTTTCGAACGATAATCCAAGATGTTGGTCGAAAATCCAAGATTTTCGATTAATTGGACATTAGGCCAACCATACACGTTAGACGTAATCGATCGTTGCAATACTGCGTCGAAATTTGCACATGACAGTTTTATGCTTTGAAAATATTTAATTAAACCTAGTAGGTAACAATAAACGTGTTATCATGACGCAAATCAACTTTTAGCTTTCCTTAAATTGTTCATTTTGCCATAAAAATCAATTGCTTTTTGTAGACGACATGAACTTGGGACTGCATTCCCGAAGTAAAACTTTAATGAAGCCAAGTCGTGTTCCGCAGTACTGTATCACTCTTTAGATCGTATAACGTATATCCGACGTGAAAATGTTTAGTATCGCGTTCGCCACAGGAACATAAAAATTATTGAACACCACAAAAGTCTGATAGGACGGTAACATAGGCTAAAGGTTCTTTCAGTATAATTCCGAAAATTGAGGATTGCGTTTATTCAGAAATATACTAATAATTATCCCCCCCCCCTCGCTACACAAAAAACAAATAAAAATAATTGGCGTAACAAAAAGCCATTACAGTTAAAATCGCCTTAAAATAGAAAAATACATTGGGAACTATTTTGTTTTGATCAAGCATGAACAATCAGTGAAGACAAATGTTTATTTTCCTTTAGTGAGTAAAACTTCAACGTATTTGCTAACATTTAATCCAATTTTAAGTACGGGAGCAGAAGAGAAATTGACAAAAGAACTCGATCTATGCAACGACGAGTGCGAAGCTAATTATAAACGTCTACCCCCCCCCCCGGGGGGACAGGATATCATGCTCGTTGTATGGCAAGCCATAAAAGGGCATAAACGTATGGCCGCAACGCGTGCGACATTTCAGCAACGCGTTGGACATTTCAACGCAAAAAAAAAACGCGTTGCGGGGTAGGCCAATCCAAAATCATGAATTTCTGTGACGTAATTAAAACGTAAACTCACAACGCGTGTAAGATACTTTGCAAAGCGTTGCAACTCAAACGCGTTGCGAGCTTCACAACGCGTTGCAAAAGCTTCCACAACGCGTGAGAAAGTCAACAAGCATAAGGTCATACACGTATTGTGCAACGCGTTGTGAAAAAGGCCAACGCCGTTGCGACATTTCGGCAAGCGTTGCGGACATTTCGCAACTCGTTGCGACATATCGCAAACGCGTTGCGGTGTCGGCCAATCAAAATCATGAATTTGGTGACGTATTTCAAAAATATAAATCTCACCACGCGTTTCGACCTTCACAACGCGTGCAAAACCTTCACACGCGGTGCGGCAATTCGTTATGACCCTTAGGGCCTTCAAAACGCGTTGTGAAGTTTACAACGTGTTGTGAAGCTCGCACCGCGTTGTGAAGGCTTGCAACGCGTTGGAAAGGCCATAGGGTCACTAACGTTATTGCCGCAACGCGGTGTGGATCTATTTTTTAAATACGTCCACAGAAATTCATGATTTTATTGGCCGATGCGCAACGCGTTGACGAAATGTCGCAACGCGTTGTCTTTCACAACGCGTTGCGGCAGTACGTTAGAACCTTATGGCTTGGGACCTTCGCAACGCGTGTGACTTGCAACGCGTTGTGAAGCTCGCAACGCGTGTGAAGGCTTGCAACGCGTGTGAGTTTCCACAACGCGTTGCTATATACTTGCAAACGCGTGTGGGTCTATTTTTTGAAATACGTCACGAAAATGATCATTTTAATTGGCCGACACCGCAACGCGTTGTGACATATTTGGCAAAGCGTTGATACCTTTCTCGCAACGCGTTGCTGGCAATTTACGTTATGCCTTTATGGCTGGCACATACTCGTGTACAAAAACGCGTAATTAGGGCCGTTTTTTGAGATCAGGCGATGTAACGCGCATACCTTGTTAGGGATCAAAATCGTCAAAAAAATCAAATAAGGTTATGCTTTTCACGGTCCGAAAAATACGTCGGTTTAGGGTGTTCTTTTTGAATACTTGTAACAAATTTACATTGAAAGGCTGGGAAAATGGTTGGTTTTGTTCCTGATTTTTCCTTCTTGGATTTCACTTGGTAATTCTCCCAGTGATTTTAACCTTTTTCAGCCTTATTTCACAGCCTTATTTTCTCTATGTCGTTTGCGTTCCTCTCCTACATATATAAGCCTTTATAATTAATGGAAGTTTCATTTCGTTTTTCGCGATTAATTCTACCAAGAATAATCGTTAGATGTAGGCCTAAGTGCGTAGAAACAGAATTAGGGTCTGTCTTAATTTATTTCAATCAAATATGGTGATGGATATTTTTAGTCAGGGGTTTACTTAGAACATTGAATTGCTGAATATGCAGGAAAAAAACTCAATTACGACACCCTATGCAAAAGCACCCCATTAACTTCAAAGAAGAGGGACAACTTTAAAAAGACTGAAATTTAAATGTAAGGATTTCAATTAAAAATATAATTGCTGCAGATATGCGCAAATTTGAGGGCTTTACAAAAAGAGTGAAATCAAAAAACTAACAATCGATAGCTATGGTCCCTCCCCTCTTTGCATTGATACCAACATGCCTATCATTCGTACAATGACGTCATAAAAGTTCGCTTTCAGCAAAACTGCCAATTTTCCATGATGCATACACATGAAAAAATCCAATTTTTCTCAAAAACGGGTTATGAAAATCAGATTTTCCCCACAATGGTCCACGCGGTTTTTGACTCTATTGATGGCAAAGACTAGTTTATATAATGACAACATTTTTGACCTTATAATAAGGTGTTTGAGTCGCTAAAATGGCGAAATATCAATTTCCCACCCAATTGGTATTGGCTAGGACAACTAATACCTGCGAAAAGCAATGCTGAAAAATTACTCTTTTCATACAATAAGCGATTTTGTAATTGGAACTTTGGATCCTAGATGTACTTACGCATGGCTTGAAATATTAGTTAATTGCCGTTCCATTATGAAAACATTCTAATTAACAAAATTCCTTCGTTTGCAACAACACATACATTTCGAGCTTACCCTTCACAGTATATTACTAGCCAGTTACTAATGCAACCGTGTAAAAATCCTCAAATTTTTGGAATGGGGGCGCTCTTTAAAAAATTGTGCTCTTGTGCTTTAAAAAAAAAAAAACCCTAAAAAACCCCCCGAGGCGGAATCCGCCCCCCCCACCTGGCCCCCACAATTTTTTTGTCGTATCTCACTATTTGTTATTTTTTTCACGCCGAAACTACATTACTTTTTTTTTTTGAGCCTTGCGCTCGCTTTAAAAGAACATTTTCACAATTTCAACAAAATCGGACCTACGGTTATACGCGCGGGCGTTACGTAATTGCGCACTGCGTGCGAAGAAAGCTATTCTCATTGAAAATTACACACACAAAGGGAGAATCCAGTTTTTTTGTGCTAATGATACCAGATTATAACATTTTTTATATTTTATTTTTTGAATTTTGTATTAGACATGTGTCCCACAAACTTTGAACAACATCATGGCCAAAAATCCGCTTTGCGTGAAAAAAAAATGGCGAAAAACCATTCATTTTGCGATTTTGTTTTTAATTTTTTGTCATTTTTGCATGGCGCGTCACGATTGACTTCACTCTCGCTGACGTCCCATACAAGTTATTTTGTAATTTTTGGTACATGGACTCAGGACGGTCATAGCTATCCATTGGTACCACCCCTTGAATAGTTCATTCATCCGTTTCCGATATACTGGGGGCTTCTACACTACAGAGAACCGACAGCGCCTACCACAACTACTTAAATTTACGAAAATTTTTAAGACACATAATAAGGAAAATTAACAGATGCAAAGTTCCAAATTTCTAAACATCAGAACTAATATTGTTTCAGGAGCCGTTAAATACACTGGAAAGGTGCCCTCTCTAATTTAATAGGAATCTTGTTCCAGAGCCAAGGAACCAAATACGTGATCCCCGCAAATCTATTCTTGGGACGCAAACCCCCGCGCCGCGTGCAAGTGCTGTAAGCCTGCTAACAACTAAACGGGGATCCGTCTGCTCATTCAGTCCACAGTAAGGATATTTAGCCGGCTGACTTGGTTTTCAGTTTGTAGACTTATGATGGACCCCACACTTTTTCACATCATGCGGGGACAATTGAATATTAATTATTCAAAGAACAATATACAAGATGTTGACTGCTTAAAAGGAATTTATTATGGGCAATAACGGGCCACTTTTTGGAAAATAAAGATTTGATGGTCACGGCATGATTGGTTTATATTTTGCTTCGGGGGACCCATTCCGGTAAAATGCGTACGTCTCCCTACATTGGAAAAACACAACCGATTATCGTCATCGTACGTCGGTTTTTTGCTCTGTAGGGAAAAGGTAAATTTTTACTGTCTTAGACAGAATATACGGTGGTCTTGGAAAAAAATATATCACTTTGGCAAGGTCATATGTATCAGACGCTTGATTTAAGATGGTACAGACCTTGATTTAACATAGTCGGATTTATATATAATCGTCATCGTCGCCCCGAAAGCACCTGATGTGATACCTGACACGTGACCCGGTACCTGACACCAAACTATTCATCTCGTTACGTTTATAACTACAATATACGGCAAAGCAGCAACACGAAGCATCCTGTATCTCTGTTGTCACAGCGTAATCGATAGATGTGAGACTATACATGTGGTTCTGTACAGAGATGGTAGGACACGATCTCTCGATTTGGCATTGGATATTTCCAAATCGTTACTTGGGGACACTGCTACATTCATTTTACTAATGGCAGTCCTCGGTCCCAGTTGACATTAAAAAACAATCATCTCTTAAAAAACCTTGTCAAAAGATCTTAGTAATATCAATAATAAGAAACAAAATGAGGTCACAATCAATCATAGCTTCTGTTAATTACCTGTGCATACTCAAACTCCAGAAACTTCCCATGCAAAAGTAACTCTCTATCAAACATAATAACCCTTGACATACACGCCATGGCTTACAGAGCGATCGCTCGTACCATGCGACCGATACACGCTAATTCAAACCAGCCCTATTAATTTAAAGACACCCCAAAACCATTGTTGCACTCCTGGCGGACGAGCCCGGAGGTACGAGGGATAACAAGCCGTGCAACATCAGCAGAAGACCGTAGCCTTTGTCTTTTACCCTCGGTATAACTATCCGACACATTATACAAATTAACAACCATCAGTTATATATGACGGAGCCTGTCCGTTCACATAAAAAGGATGTTGTATCTGGTACGTTCCTGGGGGGGGGGGGGTTATCCAGGTTGCTAATGGGAAGTTTTTTTCACTGCAAAATGTGAGACATTGTAATAGCCACATGCGGTAATTTAAGTCTCGGCTTTGAAATACTACTTTTATTTGACTAACTCCGACTCTCGGTTCCGAAGATTGCCGATAAAGTATAGGAGTGACACAAAACTTGGCAAAAGACATTTTGTCATTATACTTTAATACATGTATTCTTAGTTTTAACCTTTGATAAAATTACATACTTTTCAAAAAATATTTTTAAATTTTTAATTTAGGTAAGTCGGTTTTTATTTTTTATTTGTATTATTATTGTAATTTAATTATTAAATAAAATATGAAGACTTCACAAATGCTCACTTTTAATGTACTGCGATGCATTTTTATGTATTAAAAATCAATATTAAAAATATTAACAAAATTATTTAAAACATTAATTAAAAAAATAATTAATGCATCTTTCAACCAACTTTGATTTTAAATTTATGAATTAATACTAGACATAAAAATGCACACTATACATATTCATTGTATACTCCTCAACGTAGCGCAACTTTAAGGCCTATATCCAGTTCGTAAAATGCGCAACATACATTTTCAAACACCCGTAACTGGAAAATAGGATAGGGAATGCAATTTTGCACCAGGCCGTAAGCCTGGGGGTGGGTGCGGTGGTGCTAGACGCCCCCAAAGGTGCAAAGGTCCGCTTTTGATGTTGAAGGTCCTCTTTGTCATGTCGAAGGTCCGTTTTTTTTAAGTAAAGTTTGCTGCCTAAAATTATGTTGTATTACGGGTATGGTTATTGGTATATGTATAGATGAATAGTTGGTTTATTGGTGCGCAAAAGGTCCGCTTCTTTCAAATCCTCACCCCCTCCCCCCCCCCCCCCCACACACATAAATCCCTGGCTACGGGCCTGTTTGGCACAGATTGTTACGACAACTTAGCTCATAAAACATGTCTTCCGATTTGTGAATTCCCAGTCATTTTATTTAAAATATTCAGTAAACGTTCTTATTGGCTGGCTCCAGGTTGCCCTGGCACCAATTCATAAATCCGAGAACATGGTGTTTCCTCGCACAATGTCCACCACTAACATTCTCCCCAAACCCCATTATAGGTACGTCAAACTGTGTTTGATTTACGTTTGTATCAACATTTCAGCATTCAATGCCTAGCATGGTTAACAATGCCAACAATGCCAAATTACTAACCGATTTTTTAAACTTCAGTTAATCCCTACATGCTGGTATAATGATGTAGGGACATTTAAAGAAATGTGGGAAATCGCTCTTCGAAATTTCCAAATATAACGGGATAACCGCCCCGTAACAGGCAACCGATGAAGAGTAATCAACGTTTGGAACGAGCTCTGTGTTCACGACCACATGCGAACGCCCGGCGCAGAGCTTTATTTTGCAAGCGCTGGAGCCTTTTGAGATCTTTCATGGCACCATATAGTAATGAAATTGGCAATATCAATGCGGGACAACCAAAGATCTGTACAGAATGGTGCAAGCATCCAAAGTGATAAACCTAAGTATACGACGCCATAAATTAACGCATCTGGTAATTTACACTCTTATACTATTAGCTCCGATGTGATTGGAGAGTTT
The DNA here is from genome assembly GCA_023653785.1 of Ophioderma brevispina. Lineage (NCBI taxonomy): Eukaryota > Metazoa > Echinodermata > Ophiuroidea > Amphilepidida > Ophiodermatidae > Ophioderma > Ophioderma brevispina. The sequence goes on along the minus strand of JAMKCH010004942.1, from coordinate 8,259 downwards.
AAGAGGTGATTTGAACCTTAGACGACCAAGTAGTTTGTTTATTTATTTTTTTGGGGGGAGTGTTTGAGTTCCAGGTTAGAGTTATCCGTTTAGGAATTAGGCTTAGGGAAGTGTACCTGGTTAGGGATTAGGGGTAGGGTCCCCCCCCCCCCAAGTGTTTTTACGAGTAGGAACGCCGGACTACTGTGGGCTGAAAAAAGAAGTATCCCAGATTGAATATCCAATAAAAAATCATGAAAATCAGAGAGCGACCTTGAAGTTCAGGAACTCAAAAACATCACAATCTTAGCCCTAGTTTTTCCTAACTTATATTTGTACTAGAATAACTAAAACCACTGTACAAGTCCCAAGATGTGGATCAACTACGCGCCGGCGCTATTGAGGGAAAAAAATATCGCCGTTGAGAGTGATAATATTCAATCGGAATCCCCCTGGTAAAATATGCGATTTCTTGGAACACTCTACGAAGCTATTGGATATGATATTAGGAATCTACCATGATCAGGGAACCTAGTCCAAATGCCAAAGTGTAGGCAAATTGGTGAAAATTGACCAAAGAGGAGAAAAAAATAAAACAGTACTAATTGACACTAGACTCGTGACCCCATACGTGTAATATTGTACACTGATGTGGTGAGATGCCGTGCAACTCTATGGGGAATCTCAATTTACTCTGAAGTTGTAGATGTATTTAATGCCAGTGTAATTCAAAATTAGCCAACAACATTTATTTACTGTCTGTTTTACCACCGTGCATGTGCAACGTACACGAGTTCAAAATGTCCATAAAATCGCGGTGCTAGAAGGTAAAAAAATAGAAATGCATATTACGTGTATTGTGGTAGCCCAAAGCCAGCCTATCATTTTGTCCACGCGTAATATATCATATCTGCCCACATTATTAGGGTTAGGGGTTAGGTAATTTTACTAACCCAGATGAATAAGAGTTTGCATGAACCTTTAAACCTTTAGATGTATACGTACCTCAAAGCTCATGTTTAGCTTGGGAGGAATTTGACCCCCCCCCCCCAACTTGTCAATATACAAGATAAAACACATCGGAAGAAACAACACGTTGTAGCATTTCCACATTGCAAAGAGGGGGACATATCAAGGTCATCACGAATTAGTTGGAGATTCTCCGAGCATGTGCATATATAAATATTTTAAAATCTGCAAGTAACTTAACGTCATCCCCATAGCAAGATAGTAGTCTGGAACATTACAATCAATGACCTTTGATCTTAGTCCATGCGTTGACATCATCCACACCTGAAGGAACCCCTAATGCCACCTTAACCCCAAGTCTGGTGTAAATCGGACTTAAACTTTTCGAAGGAAGCGTGAAAAACGAGTAACCTAACCAATGAACACCACATACCACACATACATACACATACTGAACGCTCGCCGCGATCGCAAAATTCCCCTTTGCTTTTCAAGCCAGGGATAATAAAAATGGCTAACTAAACCATAGTGATTTAGTTTCAAAAGGTTTTGTTTTTTAAAAAACCAACAACATTCAACAATAAAACAAAATTCTCTCTTTTCAAGAGCTGGAGTTCAAAATACGCTATCAACGCATAGGCTATTTTGGTGTTCCCACGGTGTGCTTACATCCTCACTTGAACTCTTGTGTATCTAAAAAGCTAATAAGATAAAAGCTAAAGAGTTATGTGGAAGTACCACAACTGAGTTCACATTACTCTACTTCATAGCAAAAGGGAATTAAGAAGATCTTTTTTGTTTACGTTTTGGGAAGGTATCGGCTTTTACGTTTTGATTCCATTTTTGCGACACACGGTCAGACGCAAAGATTTACAACTCTTTCTTAACTTTAAAAATGTCTTTGACCTGTAACATTTGGTAATACGTTAAAACTGTGTAAATTCCAACAAACGACCGCTTGCTATAGAAAAGGGGGTAGGATCGTCCGAAGATGATTTTCAATTTTGTTTTTTTTGTAACTTTTTTTACTTTCTTAATATTCGCCTTTAGAGTAAAATCACCTAAACCCGCAATACACATTTTGTAAAGATCAATGAATTTATTTAATAGAAAGAATGTTCCGAGCGGTCTAAATAATAATTTCCCTGCCAAAAACATTACTCAAAAGTACAGTTTGGTAGAGAGACTTTGTTCACACACACAGTCAAAGTAGGTTTCCCTATTTTTTCATTTCTTTCGCCAAGTAGTAAATCGTCCCTCATTGTTGATTTTATGTCCAATGTCGGAGAGCGCATGGCCCACTGGTTAGGGTATTAGCCTTTGGTGCTAGAGGTCCCCCGGTTCAACTCCCAGCGGGACCACTTGCAGGGATTTCATCGGATACATTCGGATTTAATCTGTACAAGAGCTATTGATGAAATTGGAATTCGTTCTCCCCAGGTTTCAGTTGTGACTTTGGCCAATGAACCAATTATAATACCCTGTCCCTTCGGAGGGGACGTTAAGCCGCCAGTCCCATGTACATAGAGTCATACCTGTACACGTATATCACAGTCATTTCGAAAATAGAGGTTGATTACCCCTGGCTTTCCCATTCCTGTCCTGGTAAAATGACCCCAATGGAAATAAGCTTCCTAGTCGAGGCTTTCTTGCTATCCAGGACATTGTCCGAATAAACAATCAAATCATTCCAATCGTTACACCGAAACTTGCTACACTGAAGTGATCACATTTTCAGTGATCATTTGAGTTATCATTTGAGGGTGCTCTTTTTTCAGTGTCTTTACAGATTTCAGTGATTTTTTCAGTGATTTTATTTTTAGAGAGAAACAGTGTCAGTGTCAAATGCCGTAGAACAAGGGTTCAAAATCAAAAAGTACAGACAAAGGCACTGCAGTAAAAAATTGTGAAGAAATTTATAGCAAGTCTAAATCTTGCCATTGTGTGCTATTTGACCGACACCGTAACGGCCTTAACAATGTTTAATCACTTCCAGCTGGCGTTGTTTTGTATCTTAAAGGGGAAAGTTGTCCATTTGCCATTCAATTGCCTATCAAACGAATCTTTGAATTTCATAAAAAATAATGAAAAGGAGAGAAAGATCACCCCTTTAGTCTAATAACTCTCCTATAAACATCGTACAGAAATCTATTAAGCGCGATCTTTAAAAGATGTCATTAACTAATGAAACGGAGATTGCCAGGATTGAACGTTACGAAATTTTGCGGGAGATTTTGAAACGGAGGATTGAACGATTAACGAAGTTTTTTTTAGGCGGTTCCGAAACAAGAAACACCTTTAACAGTGTACCTTAGCTAAGTCGGAGGACAGGCTGCACTTTAAAAATGAGTTCATATAGGGTATAAATCTAATACAGAGGAGGTGGGGGAGGGGGTCACACACCCTCCCGCATCCGCCCTCTTCTCTTGGCACCCCCCCCCCCCCCTCTAGCCCGGGCTGGATCCGCCCCTGGAGGATTGAACGATTAACGAAGATTTTGAAACGAGGATTGAACGATTAACGAAGTTTTTTTTTAGCGTTTCCGGAACAACAAGAAAACACACTTTAACAGTGTACCTTAGCTAAGTCGGAGGACAAGGCTGCACTTTAAAAATGAGTTCATATAGGGTATAATCTATACAGTAGAAAAGGTGATCGCTCCTTTTGGCGGAGTAATTTTACTCCTAATAGCGAGTAAAATAATTTACGCCGAAAAGACCTAATCCTTTTTTCCATTTTTGGAAGGGTATTTTTCCCTTTTTGTGTTGTGGAAGAGTAAATTTTTACTTCTTATTTGGAGTACAAATTTAATCCCAAATAAGATAATTACTCCCGAAAAAGGCTAAATACCCTTTTTTACTCTTCTAGGTTAAATTTATTCATATGGAAGAATAAATTGTTACTTCCTATCTGAGTTGCCCTCAACCCAAAAGAGTGATATATTTTACTCAATATCAGCTGGTGCCCTTGAATTGGCTTCATTTTATAACCTGTAGGTTATAAAATTGAGGCGTTCGCCTCACAAACATAAGATTGGGGTTCGAGCCCGCTGTGGTGCCCAAATGGTTGTGCACGGGGCAAGGCACTTACCTCGCTTGCCTCTCGACCCCCAGGAGTATAAACTTGTTGAGTCCCCCCTGAGCGAGTGTCTTATCTATAATGACAACATACAGGTAACCTCGTAGACGATGCTACTGGATATTGCAGATGAAATAGGTGATGCATTCATCAAACAACATTAGGGGGAACATAATAGGGAGGAACCTTTTAATCATAGGATGCCAGTTCGTGACACGGCTATAAAAGGCAAGCCATAAAGGCAATAACGTATTGCTGCAACGCGTCGCGTTGCGAGAAAGTAGCAACGCGTGGGCGACATTTTCGGAAACGCGTTGCGACGGTTGCCAATCAAAAATCCTGATTTTCTGTGACGTATTTCAAAAAAATAGACCCACAACGCGTTGCTAGATACTTTGCAAAGCGTTGCAAACCTCACAACGCATTGCGAGTTCACAACCGTTGCAAGCTTCACACAGCGTTGAGAGTCCCAACAAGTGTGGAACGTGTTCAGGCCACCGAGACCCAAAAGGACCAGAACGATGATTGCTGACAACGCGTGCGAGAAGTAGCAACGCGTTGCCGACATTTCGGCAACGCGTTGCGACATTCAGCAACGCGTTGCGACATTTCGGCAACGCGTGCGGTGTAGGCCAACAAAAACCAAATCTAATTCTGTTGACGTATTCAAACATATAAATCTCACAAACGCGTTGCTACCTTCACAACGCGTTGCAACCTTCGCAACGCGTTGCGGCAATACAACGTGTTGTGAAGGCTCGCAACGCGTTGTGACGGCTCTTGCAAAGCGTTGTGAAGGCAATAAGGGTCATAACGAATTGCCGCGCAACGCGTTGGGATCTATTTTTGAAATACGTCACAGAAATGCATTGATTTTGATTGGCCGACGCCGCAACGCGTTGCACCAAATGTCGCAACGCGTTGCTACTTTCTCACAACGCGTGGCGGCACTACTTATGACCATTCATAATGGAAACTAGCGCTGCATCTGCTCCACGAAAGGTTTGACGCGAGTATTAACACAGGCTAACACAGCTCTTCTTGTACAAAATTTTCCTGTGCCCGGCGAATTACGTTTAAAAAATGTGGGGCGAATTGATTATTAAACTAGATATTTCTAAGCTTTTTAAAAAATGTATATTGTCACAAAAAAAAATAGTACGTTGTGAAATGAGTTGATCATTATTTTTTTTTAAAATGCCTATCGAATCATCCTTCAATGTGGCCCAAGTGTAAAAGCGCCTGAAATTTGCCGTTTTGTCAGTACCTCGCACTCTTTTAAAAAACCGCTTCGCCCCCCCTTGGGCAATACGAAAGGCCTCTACTGTCTGGGGCGAACGGCTTTGTAAGTAGAGCAAAACCCCTAACTAGTAATATAAGGCTCGATTTGATTGGAGCAAAAATGAATGATCCTTTTTTCTTTTCTGAAAAACATTCTACCAACCACCATGAAGATTCTTCCTCGTTCGGCGTTGGGTGTCAACATCGGTGATCACGTGATTATCCTTTGCATGCATGCCGTTTGTCCCCCGCCTTGCCGTGGACGCTTTGACTAAGAATCAAATCAAATTGGACGCCTTATAATCGTCGTTTGTGCATGAATATTGGTTTATTTCATGAACTTTGCAATACTGACACCTATGGAATATTAATGAGTTGCTTCATATGTCCTTTTTTCTTGTAAAATTCCACGGATTTTTGTCGACTACTAGTGTAGCAATTTTGTGCTAGGGTCGTCACACTATCGTGCAGGGATGTCAGCCTGACATTGAACACTACAGCTATGACAGCTGTATCACCGTACTGGGCATATGTTCGACTGCGACTCACACCGAAATAATTCGGTATCATCTATTCTATGTGTTCTATCAAAATTTTAATGTAAACAATAAACTTTAATAACAAACAACTTTGAGACTCCAGTAATAATTTATGTCTTCTGTTTCCCGCCTATATACTGATAATGGTATGTTCCAAGGTGAGGGTTTGGGGGGGTGGGGGTGTTGTGTGGAGGTGCTTTCATGCATATCTCCTTGATCAGCCTAATTGGGTGTATTCAGTTTGTACACAAGACTGGCATGGGCCAAGGTCGTGGTTTTCAGGCAGACGAGCTTTTCTGCTATGGGCCAAAAGTTTTCACTATGAGGCTTGTGACCTGCCAACGCGTTGAGATGAGTCGCAACGCTTGTGAAGGTCGCCAACGCGTGTGAAGGCGTTGCAAAGCGTTTTGTGGGGAGTTTCCACAACGCGTTGGTAGATACTTTGCCAAAGCGTTGTGGGTCTAATTTTTGAAATACGTCACATGAAATTCGTCATTCGAATTGGCCGACGACGCAACGCGTTGCTTACTTTCTTGCAACGCGTGCTACTTTCTCAACGACAGTTGCTACTTTCTTGCAACCGTTGCCAAATGTCGCAACGCGTTTGTGGCAATACGGTATGGCCTTTATGGCTTGCCATAAATAAAACGGCAATGTGGGAATGGTAATAACAGATTTGTTCGCTGTGCGGGGAGGGAAGTGTGGTGAAAACCCAACAGCCAATGATTTTATGATGGATTCATGGCCGCCAAAAGACAGAGAGATGGGCACTCCACTTGCGAAACGCAAACATTTAAAGATTTCCTATAAACGGATTTAAAGAACAGCATACAGTTTTTAAGATAATGGTTTGGGTACACGTATTATAAAAATTTATTACATGTAGCTTGGTTCGCACTTTCGAAGCTAAGGCACCTGTGGCCAACAGGTTTATCCATTTAGAAGAAAACCATTACAACTGAAGGGAGTTTCAAAAAGTTCAGATCTTCTAAGAAGATTCCTAACACATATTACTATTGGTAATAATATTTTATCATTTTTAAGTTAGCCTCATTACAAAAAATAGAAACACCTTTATTCTATGTACCGTTTTAATTCACATCTTAAAATATGAGAACAAAAAAAAATAAACTCCAGCAGGGAGCTCAGCAAAATAATTTGTCAAAATTGTTGACACCACTTATCCGATCAATTGCAACTTTAATTTAAAAGTTTCTTTGTCTAATGTAATAATGTCTAATGTAATAATAATGTTCAATGTAATCATGTCTTGATAATAATGTCTATGTAATAATATAGGGGAAAAAACAGAAGACAGAGTCAGTTTTTCCGTTTCTCAATTAGCGACCCCTTCTCTCTGCCAGAAAGGAAGCCTTAAATATTGAGATTTTGGCTTTCGACTCTCTTCTGACCGATAACCTTTTCTTTACAAACGAAATCGACCTTTTCGTTCACCCCGCTACGAAAGGATTTTCGTTAAAGGCTGACTCAGAGATTTCGAAATATATTTTGTTGTGTAGTAATTAAAAATAGTCATCTAGGACTAAGGATAATCACCTAAAATGCTTAATTCCAAAGTTAGAGATGAATCAGATTTTTCGTTTTCATGCAGTAGCAATTATGGACAGTATAACAGTGCCATAGGATACCGTGTATCACAAAATTTCCGGATCCGGGATTTTATAACAAAGTTGTGATTTTCTTTATGAAGGACTTCGATTTGAACTTAGTTATTTCACACATTGATTAGTATATGGACACGTATTATGTATATGCAAAAAACTCGATTTGTTTGAAAACTGAGTGCGCCCGCCCTCATCGGGAAATCTCTGAGTCAGCCTTTAAGTGGACTTCGTTGATATGTCCACTTAACGAAGTCAATAAGAAGACCATGGACCAAGCCTGACACAGGTCTGATGTGTATTTTCTTGTATCTCATATGTCCAAACTTTCGTGCAACCTAAGCCATTGTAATAAACCACTCCGGAGTACAAATTCCTGGTTACATACACAAAGAAATTGTTTTAGACTCATAAAAACTCGTATTAAAATACGAACACGCACAAACTTCTGTTTTTCCAAAAGAATTAGAGCGTCCTAAATTCAAAAGGTGCCAGTGTTCCTTGAAGTGGACATTTTGAAATGGCTGTTATAGCAGTATTGGTGGTTAATATCTTAATATTTACCAGTATGTGATGGCCCTAACATTCTTCCGTAATAAAACAATTATTCACATTTCTAACCTGTACTTTCGCGGTTTACTTCTTTTAGATCAATTCCCGCATTGACGCAATAATTAGTGCATTTTGAACCTCATGATATTGCTGAGGTGCTTTTATTTTTTTTTTTCTATTTTAATCATAAAAACACCTCAAGCGAGAGGTATTAATAGCTCTTCCAGAGGTAACTAAAT
>JAMKCH010004941.1:0-41825 GCA_023653785.1 Ophioderma brevispina | reverse complement strand
GCAATATGTGCTTTTTTCACGTATTGGGCTCTAGTACTTATTAGGATAAAAATGCAAACTGAAATTAGGATCTAAGTTAGGTCTGTTATATAAATGAGGATAACGATGCGTATGTAAAGTTATTTAACAAATTATTTCGGTATTCTAGAAACTTCTTGAAATATTGGGCTACAAATTATCATGAAATGAAGTGCAGTAAAATGTAAGAAACAAGGTTAGTCTTGGTATGTGAATGATGAATAAAAAGTTATTCACCACTTTTCTGTGTTTCTAGAAAATTTAGAAAAAAATTCAATTTTTTGCAGTATGGGCTCAAGTTGTTACTTATTGAAGTTGCGTACCAAATTCAACACACAAAAAGCCCAATCCGTGCATTTTGCACGATTGGGACTCTAGTTACTTTTGAATAAAATCAAAGTGAAAACTAAGGAACTAAGTTAGGTCTGTTATATAAATGATTGATATAGCGATGCCTAGAGTTATTTAATAATATTTCTGGGATTTCTCGCAAAACTTCGGGGGAATTTAATTTTTTGAACGGTATTGGGCTCAAATTACTCTTTGATGAAGTGCAAGTAAAATTAAGAAACAAAGTAATATTGGCTTATTGTTGTTTCAATGATGAATAAAAGCATTTGACAACTTTTTGGTGTTTCTAGAACAATTTTGGAAAATTTCATTTGGCACGTATTGGGCTCATTGTTGTCACCTATTGGAAGGTGCTGTACAAAATTCAACACAAAAAGCCCAATACGTGCATTTTCCACGTATTGGGGTCTAGTTACATATTGAATAAAATCAAACTGAAATTACAGAAAAACTCAGTTAGGTTTGCATATAAAGATGGATAACAATGGCTTAAAGTTATTTAACAAATATTTCCGGTGTTTCTAGAACACTTCGGAAAATGTATTTTTATTTGCACGTCTGGGCTCAAATTACTCATTGATGAAGTGCAAGTTACATTAAGAAACAAAGTTAATCTTAGTGTGTATAAAGCTATTTGACAACCCTTTTGGTGTTTCTAGAACATTTTGGAAAATTTCATTTTTGCCACCGCACGTATTGGGCTAATGTTGTCACCTATTGAAGTTGCTGTACAAAATTCAACCCAAAAAGCCCAATACGTGGCCATTTTTCCCGTTGGCTCTAGTTTAATATGACTAAATCAATGAAATTCCGGAACTAATTAGTTTGCCCATATAAATGATGGAAAAACAGCGGATAAAGTTATTTAACAAATATTTCCGATGTTTCTAGAACACTTCGAAAATTTAATTTTGGCACGTATTGGCTAAATACACATTGAATGAAGTGCAAGTAATATTTAAGAAACAAGTTAATCTGGTATGTCAATGAATTAAAGCTATTTGACAACTGTTTGGTGTTTCTAGAACACTGGAAAGTTTCATCTTTGAGTATTGGGCTCAAATTACTCATTGAATGAAGTGCAAGTAAAAGTTAAGAAACAACGTTAATCTTGGTATGTCAATGTGGAATAAAGACTATTTGAATTACTTGGTGGTATTTCTAGAACAATTTTGGAAAGTTTCATTTTTTGCACGTATGGGCTCATGTTTGTCAACTATTGCAGTTGCTGCACCACCAATTCAACACAAAAAAGCCAATACGGTGCATTTGCACGTATTGGCGCTCTAGTTACCGGATTGAATAAAATCAAACTGAATTACGGAAACTAAGATATATGTTATATCAATGATAGGATAAAAGATGGGTTAAAGGTGATAGGTACAATATTCCGCTTTTTTATAGATCTTCGGAATTTGTTGTTTTTTTTGCAAATATTGGGCTCAAATTACTTCATTTGAATGAAGTGCAAGTAAAATTAAATTTAAGAAACAGTTTAATTCCTTGGTAGTCAATGATAATTAAAGCTATTTGACAAACGTTTTGGTGTTTCTAGAACACTGGAAAGTTTCATCTTTGTACGTATGGGCTCAAGATGAATTTTTTTGAACGTATTGGGATAAATTACTCTTTGAATGAAGTGCAAGTACAATTTAAGAAACAAAGTTAATCTTCGTGTGTCAATGATGAATAAAAAAAAAAAAACAAGGGCTATTTGCCAACTTTTTGGTGTTTCTAGAACATTTGGAAAATTTATTTTTTGCAAGTATGGGCTCATGTTGTCACCTATTGAAGTTGCTGGTAAACAAAATTCAACACAAAAAGCCCAATACGTGCATTTTTTGCAACGTATTGCGCTCAGTTAACATATTGAATAAATAAAACTGAAATTTCGGAAACTAAGTTAGGTTTGAATATAAATGAGGGATAACAATGGCTAAAGTTATTTAACACAATATTTCCGGTGTTTCTAGAACACTTCGGAAACTTTAAATTTTTGGCACGTATTGAGGGCGAAAATTACTTCATTGAACGAAGTGTTAAGTAAAAGTTAGAAACAAAGTTAATATGGTATGTCAATGTTGATTAAAGGCTATTTGACTCTGTTGGTGTTTCTAGAACATTTGGAAAAAATTTCAGTTTTTGCAACGTATGGGCTCATGTTGTCACATATTGAAGGGTGCTGACACACAATCAAACACAAAAAGCCCATACGTCCATTTGAGTATTTGGGGGGGGGGGGGCTCTAGTACCGATGGCATAGAAAATCAAACTGAACTTACGGAAACTAAGTTAGTAAGTTATATCAAATGATAGGATAACGAGGGTAAAGTTTATTTAACAAATATTTCCGCTGTTTCTAGAAACTCTTCGGACAATTAATGTTTTGCCACGAGTGGCTCAAATTACTCATTGAATGAAATGACAAGTATTTTTAAGAAACCAAAGTTAATCTTGGTATGTCAATGATGAATAAAGCTATTGACAACTTTTTGGCTGTTTCTAGAACACTGGAAAGTTTCAGCTTTCTACGTATTGGGCTCAAGATTTTGCAGTATTGGGTCAAATTACTCTTTTGAATTGAAGTGCAAGTAAAATTTAAGAAACAAAGTTAATCTGGGTGTCAATGATGAATAAAGCTATTTGACCAACTTTTTGGTGTTCTAGAAATTTTGGCAAGATTTCACTTTTTGCACGTATTGGGCTCATGTTGTCACCTATTGAAGTTGTGTACAACAGTTCAACAAAAAAAGCCCAATACGTGCCATTTTTCCACGTATTGGGCTCTAGTTAAATATGAATAAACTCAAACTGAAATACGGAAACTAAGTTAGGTTGCTATAACTGATGGATTAAAATTGCTAAAGTTATTTTAAAAAATATTTCCGGATGTTTCTAAAACACTTCGGAAATTCAATTTTTGCACGGTTTTGGGATGAAATTACTCACTGCATGAAGTGCAAAAACATTTAAGACTCAAAGTTAATCTTGGGTATTGTCAATTTTGAATAAAGCTATTTGAAACTTTTGGTGTTTCTAGAACAAGGGAAAAGTTCATCTTTGTACGTATTAGGCTCAAAGCTGTAAACCGATTTAAGGTTGCTGTACAAAATTCATCACAAAAAGCCCAATAGCGCATTTTGCACCGTCTTGGGCTTCTAGTTATATTGAATAAAATCAAACTGAAAATCGGAAACTAAGTTAGGTGTTACATATAAATGATGGAAAACGTGGATAAGTTTATTTAACAAATATTTTCCGCTTGTTTCAGAACACTTCGGAAATTAATTTTGGGCACGTATGGGCTCAAATGACACATTGAATGAAGTGCAAGTCAAATATAAGAAACAAAGTTAATCTTGGCTATGTCGCTGGAGATGAATAAACACCAAAGCTATTTGACAACTTTTTGGTGCTTCTTGTTTCTAGAACACTGGAAAAAATCTTCATCTTTGTACGTATTGGGCTCAAGATTTTTTGCAAGTATTGGCTCAATACTTAATTGAATGAAGTGCAAGAAAAGTTTAAGAAAAACAAAGTTATCGCTGGTATGTCAATGTTGAATAAAGCTTATTTGAAACTTGTTGGTATTTCTAGAAAAATTTTGGGGAAAATTTCATTTTTCACCGTTTTGGGTCATGTGGTCACCTATTGAAGTTGCCTGCAACCAATTCAACACAAAAAGCCCAATACGGGCCTTTGCACGTATTGGGCTCTAGTTACCGATTGAATAAAATCAAACTGAAATTCCGGGAACGGAACACTAAGTTAGTATTTATATCAATGATAGGATAACGATGGGTTTAAAGTTATTAACAAATTTTCCGATGTTTTATAGAACTCTTCGGAATTTTCTTTTTTTTTTTGCACATATTGGGCTCAAAATGACTCATTGAATGAAGTGAAAGTAAATTTAAGAAACAAAGTTAATATCTTGGTAGGTCAATGATGATAAGCTAGTTGACACTTTTTGCGTTGTTTCTAGAAACAATGGAAAATTTCTCTTTCTAAGTATTTGGGCTCAAGATTTTTTGCCGTATTGGGCGCAAATTACTCATGAATGAAGTGCAGTAAAATTTAAGAAACAAAGTTCTAATTTGGTTGTCAATGTTGAATAAAGCTCTCATTTGAAAACTGGTTTGTGTTTTAGAACATTTGGAAAATTTCATTGTTTGCACGTATGGGCTCATGTAACACCTAGTGAAGTTGCTGTACAAGAGTTAGCACAAAAGCCAATACGTGGCATTTGCACCCGATTGGGTCTTGGTTACCATTGAATAAAATCAAACTGAAAGTACGGAACAATGTGATTATGTTAAAATCAATGATAGGATAACGATGGGTGGTAAGTTGTTAACAAATATTTTTAAAAATAATTATATGCTAATGAGCTTGAAAATTTATTTTTGCACGTATGGGCTCAAAATTACGGGCATTTTTGCACGTATTGGGCTCATGACATATTGAATAAATCATACTGAAATTACGGAAAACGAAGTTAGGTTTGCAAGTAAAGCTGCGACCATGGCTAAAGTATTAAAAATATTTCGGTGTTTCTAGAAAATCGGAAATTATTTTTTGCACGTATGGCTCAAATTACTCATGAATGAAAGTTCAAGTAAATTTAAGAAACAAAGATGATTACTCATTGAATGAAAATGCAATTATTTTTTTAAGAAACAAAGTATCTTGTATGTCAGTGATGAAGCTATTTAACAACTTTTGGTGCTGTGTTTCGTAGGACATTTTTGAAAATTTCATTTTCATCTGTATTGGGGCTCAGGTTGAACTATTGAAGTGCCTGTACCAAAGTCAAACAAAAAACCCAACACGTGCCATTTTTTGCACGTATTGCGCTCTAGTTACATATTGAATAAAATCAAAACTGAAAGTACGGAAACTAAGTTAGGTTTGCTATATAAAATTGATGGTGGGATAACAATGTGTAAAGTTATTAACAAATAATTCCGGTTTTCTATGAAACCGTCGGAAATTTATTTTTTTTGCACGTATTGGCTAAATTACGCGCATTTTGCACGTAGTGGGCTCAAGTTACATATTGAATAAAATCAAAATGAAATTAGGAACTAAGTTAGGTTTGCCATATTAATGATAGGATACGATGCGTAAAGTTAGTTAACAAATATTTCCGGTGTTCTAGAAAACACTTCGGAAATTATTTTTTGGCAGTATTGGGCTCAATTACTCATTTGAACGAAGCTTGCACGTGAAAAATGTAAGAAACAAAGTTACTAGTGGTGTGTCAATGATGAATAAAGCTATTTGACAACTTTTTGGTGTTTCTAGAAACATTTTGGAAAAGTTATTTGTTTTGCGGATGGGCTCAAATTACGTGCATTTTTGAACGTTAATGAGCTCAAGTTAACAACATATTGAAATAAAATGAAAATGAAATTACGGAAACTAAGTTAGGTTTGCCATAGAAATGATAGGGATAAACGATGGGTTAAAGTTATTAACAAATATTTACCGGTGTTTAGGAGAACATTCGGAAAATCATTTTTTTGCACGTATGGGGCTCAAAGTACTCATTGAACGACGTTCAGTTAAAATGTAAGAAACAAAGTTAATCGTGGTGTGTCAATGATGAATCAAAGCTATTGACAACTTTTTGGTGTTTCTAGAAAACATTTTAAAATTTATATTTTTTTGCACGTATGGGTAAAATTACGTGCATTTTTGCACGTATTCGAGTCACGTTACATATTGAATAAAAATGAAACTGGAAATTACGGAAACTAAGTGAGGTTTTGCAATATAAATGATAGGGCATAAACGCGGGTAACGTATTTAACAAATAGTTCCGGTGTTTCTAGGAAACACCTCGGAAAAATTCATATTTTGTGCACGCTTGGCTCAAATTCTCATTGATGAAATGCAAGTATTTTTTTAAGATAACAAAGTTATCTTTAATGTTCTAGAACATTTTCGGGAACAATTTCATCTTTGTTTACACGTATTGGCTCATGTTGGCACCTATAGAAGTTGCTGTACACAATTCAAACAACAAAAAGCCACATAATGGGCATTTGTGCGCGCTATGGATTTAGGTAATGAATAAAATCAATAACTGAAATTAACCCTCGTCCGACCGGGGGGGTGATCCCCCAACGGTGATTCCCTGTCGCACCAAAAATGCAAACAAAATGATATAAGGTTTTTATAGAATGTAAGGTCATCCTTGTTGTTATTTTAGAGACAATAAATGGAATAAGGCAAGTACCCACCTGGAAGGGGTTAGGGTGTCCGTCAAAGTCGGAAGGTAGGGGGTGGTGGTAACTTTACTCTACTTTTACTGGTCGACAGGCTACTGTAACAATAATGACAATTTTGTATTTTTTTTCTTATTTTAGAGCACTTGGACAGAGGCACCCTATCATTGCCAAACTAAATATCCAATTTTGCTAGTGCATGAATGGCAAAAAAAGGCGACAAAACTGCGATTTGCCGATTGCTTACAATGTGCCGTAAAAAATAAGCTTCTTCCCCGTTCAATATGACGTATGATTGTAAAACATGACAGGTTTGTACTGATTTAGAGAAAGGACATATGTAGCTATACCCTGATACAAAACAAGATGATCTTTGTCGACTTAATTACGAAAAAAAAATAGGGAGGCATTGAAACCAACCCCTCCTTGGTCGTGGATGTAGTAGAAAGCCGTGGTTGGACGAGGGTATTGGGCTCAAATTACTCAGTGAATGAAAGTGCAAGTAAAATTAAAAACTAAAGTTAAGTTAATGGGTATGTCCAAAATGAATAATAGTATTGACAACCTTTTATGGTGTTTCTAGAACATTGTTGGAAAAAAATGTGCACCGTATTGCACTCATGTGTCACTTATTTGAAGTTGGTGTACAAAGATTTATAGAAATGGTTCCAGTCCTCAAAAAATGCTACACAACATGACGAAAGGCATTTTTGAGGTCATTTTTGAGTAAAAGCAATTAGGCTAGTGTTTTTTAGATGAAAATGTTATGCCTATTCAAATTTCTGGTCCCCAAGCTATATTTTGAGAGGAATGTGGTCCTATAGCCTAAATTCAAAATGGCGCCATTTAATGTTTTTGTACATAACTCAAGATTCAAGGCTTGTTATGACTTCATTCTTTGGGTTGGGGTCTATAAAAATGTTTAAGGGGTCAAGGAATACAAATTAGATATTAGTTTATAGCGATTTAGGTCAAAACTTAATCAGTTAATTGCATTAAAAAATTCAAAATGGTCTTGCCATTTTGACATTGTTGTAACATCTTGACTTCAGATTTTAGGCCCTGTAAAGACATCATTCTTCTGGTTATACAGATGTTTCAGGGTCAAGGAATTAAATTAGATCATTGGTTATGTCATGCGCATGAGTTGGGGTATACAAAATGAGGGTTTGGCCGTTCATTTTTCACAATATTTTTGAAAAACAAAACAACATTTTTTAGTGTATCATAAGAACCAAGTTCTATTTTACTTTTTGAGTTGTCGAAATTTAAGTCAGTCGGGTGGTCAGAGAGGGTGTTGCCTACTGATGAGGTGCCTACGGATGGGCATGTGTAGGGATTTTGGATATTTGGGCTTTTGCATTTTACTTTGTTTTAATCTTTGTAACCCTGCCATGTATTAGAAAATAACATCTCATTTTGTTTGTTATTTAGGTGGCATTCATTCTGACTCATATAACAGTTTTAAGCTATGATGATAATTGACGGTAACAAATTAGACTGCCACAAAATTGTACTTTTACATCAAAATTTCACTTTGGAACCTATATGACATGGGGTCTGTATATGCACCTACAAGTGTTATATTGTCTTCCTTACATTTTTTAGCTTTAAAACATATAATAGCGTATGGGATCTCCCCAAAAACAATTGAGAGTTACTCTCATTTAGTTTAAGTGTGACAAAGTGTAATAGTGGTAGTTTTTTTCAAGCATGTAACACATTTTGCTCTCAACTCATGGCGCATGACCATAGGTCATGTGAGCGTTAATTTGACTAAAAATTCAAAATGGCCGCCATTTTCAATTATGCAAATTAATTGTCAATATATGGCTTAATAGCTTAACTGGTGATCTAGTTGTATTCTCTGACCCTGAAAACATTTGTTATAGACACAAGAATGATGAAGTCTTTACAAGCCTTAAATCTTGAGTTATGTACAAAAAATGTTAAAATGGCGGCCATTTGGAATTTATTGCAAATTAGGCACACTTCACCTAAAAAATTAGCTTGGGGACCGGAAGATTGGAATCGGCATAAAATTGCATATAGAAACACTATTTCAATTGCGTTTACTCAAAGATGCCTTCGACTATACCAGATTCCAGTTGATAGGGAATAGCCTCTACTTTTTTGTAGGTGGAGGTATGAATGAGGGGATGGATTAGTATGTAAAAAACTCTAGTCGTGGATTTGTGGTATGATGTGCGCATAGCCATGATAGCCACCCCTGAGCGGTTGGGCATTCACAGTCCCAATCAATTTCAAAGCATAAACCCTAGAGACTAAAGAAACCGCAAACCACATTCCAGAATAGTTTCAGTGATGAAAAGCTGTTGAAAGCTGACTTGATGAATAGTGAAGATAAAAGTTCTGAATTGTACACACACAGGTGACTGAAGCCTTATAAAAATTATGATATGTTGTTGTAGGCAATGTTTAAAACCAATTCTTGGGTTGACACACTATGCATCACCCATAAGGGGGAATAAAAAAAAAAACAAAGTAACAAGTAACTTATGGTGTTGCCCCAGTTTCTTCAATCCGATCTCTTTGTATTGCGTGAAAGAAATCGAAGATTTTTTCTGGGTATTTCTGACCCCTAGTTTGAGTAATGGACGAAGTCCAAAACTACGACCATACCTCTACCATCAATTGGAATCTACTATAGTTTCTTTTTGAGAAATGGAACCATTATCAATCACAAAAAACCCAAAATACGTGCTTTTTTACTTAGAACTCATTGTATAAAACAGTAAAATAAAGGAAAATGGTTTGGTTATGATGCAAAGATGCTAACGATAGGTGAATGTTATTAACAAAAAGTAGTTCCGGTTGTTGACTAGGACCCATTTCGGAAATGTTCATATTATGGCACCGTTATAGATGCAAAATCATTTCACAACCGTTCTGGTGGTTCTAGAACATTTTGAAAAAGGGCAATTTTGCACGCTTGTAGATAGACTTGAAACACAAAACATGACAAAGGCCGCCAAATATGTGCTGTTTTGCATGTATTTGGCTCTTACTTGCTCATTCACAACATCACTAGGGAACCAGGTTAGTTCTGTTTATGTAAAATGAGGCATAACCATGGGTAAAGTTAGTGAACAAGGGGAACTTCAACCACTAAAGACCTTTTCTCTCCACTTCTCGTTCCCGCCTTCCTCCGGTACTTCTAAAACATTTGGGAAAATTTCTTTTTTGCACCGACTGGATTCACGTCACCTATTGAAATGATTAGTCCGGAAGCAGAACCATGGCGGAAATGGAACATTTTGTTATATAGTTTTTTACTATAACTAGATTTGTCCGGAGCAGACGTGCCTTTCGAGTTGCCTCCGTTGACCATGTCAAATTCAATACGAGCTTTGTACAATAAGCCAGCAAGTAAAGCTCACTGATATGGGCCACAACGCCTAGGTACGCAGCATTCATTACGATATGGCAAGCTACATGAAACTAGCACAAGTCTGAACAAAATCGATAAATCCTCACCAAACTTTGTGATCAACTTATGGAAAGCATACAAATTAAGAACTTTATGAACTCACTGATAACGATTAAAGGAAGTCAATTGATGAAAGATTTAGAGAAACTAAGCGGAAACAAGTTCAACGTCAGTAAGGAGACATCTTTGACTTGAATTGCGAACACGATAAACTGGAAAGCTGAAAATGTTGGCATTGAACATCAATTGTATGATTGAATGAGAACAAATGAAATGAGATGCATATCAGGTGAGAACTCAGAAACTAACAAGACGAAAACTTGGGTTGTGTTAACAGAGTGCTGGAGGAAAAAAAAGGTGGATGAGGACAATATAAAATAATCACAAAACTATGGCTAACACAACAATGGAAATCCCACTAAAATGAGAGTGACTTGGACAGATCTCATCGGCATCGGTAAACCAAGAGAAGGAAGAGGAAGGGACATAGTGGTGAAATTTGTGAGCATAAGACAACGATGAAGTTCATGAAGGCTAGGAGAAAGTTAGCAGGTACCAAAAATATGGAGTACAAGAGTTACTAACTCCTTACACCAAGCAGTTGTTATGGAAGTGCACAAGAACTGGTTAAAGAGGCCGACTCAGAGATTTCCTGAGAGGGGCGCCCGTCAATTTCCAAAAATCTGTTTTTTGGAGTACATAATGCTTGTCCATATACTACCTCACTGTGTGAAACTGCTATGCTTGAATCGAAATCCTTCATATCGAAAATCACACACTTTGGTTATCAAATTCCGGATCCTGATTTTTGTTATACACAGTAATCCTATGGGGACGTAATACTACACCTAATGTTTACTGCATCAAACAAAAAATCAATTCATCTCAATTTGGGGAAGGTGCATTTTAGGTTACTATCTTTTAGTTCTGTTGACTATTTATTCATTATACACAAAAAAATAATATTTTTGAAATCTCTGAGTCAGACTTTAAACGTGCTAGGTGGGTAAAAAGTGCCTAGACATGGAATGGTCAATTTACTTGTGTACGTCCCCCACCTGATGGAGAGGATACCGGTAAGGAAAGTAGCATTAGGAAGCAGGGCAGACCTGAATAAGATCTGGTAGAATCATTTAGATTCTCATAGCATAGCATGTAATGCACAGCCCACTTGTGCTAATGAGAACAAAGACAGTAATACACAATGTGTTTAACCACAGTAACTGATTGAACATTCATGGGGTGCAACAGCATGTGCAAGTCATGTACAATCAATTCCCAAATTGAAAGCTAAAGTGTTTGGAAACTAAAGTTCAACATACATAATTCTTATAATAAAATTCAAACTTCTACGTCTATAACGGTACTGATAGATAACCTGGCGAACAGATCGTACCATTACAAAGGCCTCTATGATATTATGTGTGACTCAGCACAGGTAAATTAACTATTTAATGATTGGTACATTTCAATAATAGATTGATTGGTCATCCATTCAGTAATCTGGCTTAGTCGTTCATTATTCACTTTTCCTGTATATAACAAACAAATTAACACTATTATATTTACAGGTTACCAAACCCCTCTGGCTGAAAGCCTACTCACAAAACAACTCTTTTATCTTGCTATACTTAAGTGGATTTGAATCAACTCCCAATTCAAGGATTTGTTACACTCCCGCAGTGTTCTTAATTATTGTCACTACTACCTCGAGTTGGTCATTACTCATTCCTCAGCACGTTCTATCCCCACCTTTCCCCTTTCATCATTCAAATGAAGCTTTATAGTAATAGCGTGTTTTCCAAAACTAGCAAGCTTTCTTTAATCATTAATCTTTAAAGCTTGTACTTGTCGTCACAATCATCTCTTGACATATTTGTATTTGTATTGCTTTAATATTTTTTGTTTATTCATGTCTAAAGTTTAAATTCACTTTTTACTTATTTTTTTCTTAGTCTGCTCCAAAACAGTTAAATCTATCAAAGATAATATCATGTCAAGATGTGTAAACGTTATATTTCCTATTCATAAGAAATGTACCGAATTTTAATCGAAGGAAAATCATCCAATTGAGGTCACTTTGTTTTAACATGTAATATTTAATAAATGCTTCCTTATAACAAATCAATATCTTAAACAAAACGAAGAACAGCCGATGTAATAGAGATAATTAATTCCCTTATTCATTCTCTCCAAATATGAACAAATGGTATTGAAATATGACAACATGAATTTTAATCATTTAAGGTATCAAGAGAGTACAGTTGGTAAAGGTATCGCAAATAGAATCATCTGACATTTTCGATGTACTTAACAAATGCCTCAACGAATTGAAGGATACCTGCCCTATGTCAATGATAATTTTTTCTATTCTAAATGTTAATATAAGGAGTCTAAGCAAAAAATTTGAAGTCTCAAAGAGTTATTATCCAACTGGTCAAAATGTTCATGAAAAAATCACATTTAGGTTTATCAAACTCACTTTAGGATAAACCACTAGCCTCCTTCAATTTACCGGTGTTATACATTTGAAGTTTACGAATAGAGTAACTCGTGAAAAGGTAGTGTTGGTATGTTTATTTCTAATACATTTAAATACAAAGTGAAAACGACCTCAATATGCACATCAAACTATAATCTTGCTCTTCATTGAATTGAAACCAAAACGACGACAAAAATATAATCGTTGGAGTAGTGTATAGAGAGCTCCATACCTTATAAAAAAGGATTTTTAAAGAAATTCAACCAATTTTTGATACAATACATAATGAAAACAAATAAATTACGTTTAGGGTTATTTACTATTGAAAAACCTTTTGAAAGATACTCATAGACTACTCATGAATATGTTTAACAACTCGTTTTTGCCCATTCATTTCGCAACCCATACCAACCATTTTTAAAAAAAGACGACGAGAATAACCAATAGCTCTGCAACTTTAATCGATAATAATTATACTAATGAGTGTGATGTTAAGAATTCTGTAATTCTCCTTACTGATATTAGTTACCACTTTTTACTACTGTTTGCGTGTCAGCAGAATTGCGCTGAAAATACGATTCCTAATAAAGTACCTATTTATAAAAGCAATTTTAGTGATGGTAACATTGAAAATTTTAATAAAAAACTTTCCACTGTAAACTGTCACAAGACAAAAATGTAAATGGAAAACACAACCAAAACACGTAAAACGAGTGCGGATGCTGATTATACATACTTGCTGAAAAAATCATTGAGCTGTATGATGAATGTATTCCTATGAAAAAATGTACTGCTAAAAGAAGAAAAGATCCTAATTTCCTCCCCATGATCACGAAATGGCTAGTTTAACAAGCATTGACAATAAACCAAATTAAATATAAAGAATTAAACTCCGTCCAACTAATCAAAATTAGAAAAATACAAAAAACGTTTCAAGGAATAATTGCATACACTGTCCGGAATCCAAACGTCAGTTTTCTAACTATTTAAAGTTTTTCAGTTCAGCAAAGTAACAATGACATTCGAATGACAGAAGACTATAAAAAAGCATTATAGGGCGTGGTAAACGATAAAAATATCAGTCTCAATTATGAATTCTGCATGAGATCTAATTAGTAACCTTTCCCTTTAGATATGCCAGTGTTTTCATAATTATTTTGTTAAATTAATCTCGCCCAGGAAAATTCACCATAAAGGACAAAATTACTATGAATTCTGAAAATCCACCCAAACATAGCTTATTCATGAAAACCGATAGTACAGACGATGAAATATTCCAAATAATAATGAAGTTTGACTCATAAAAGCTCAGGCCTGATAACATGGAAATTATAATGTTAAAAAGGTTTGCGAAACAAGCAGTAAACTTTAAAATAATCTTTAACTTGTCTATATCACGGGAATTGTGCCAAAACAGCTCAAAATGGCCAAAGTTGTACCCCTGCATAAAAAAGACGATCCCGACATATACTCCAATTATAGACCAGTTTTTCTATCTTGGCCCATGTTTTTCGAAAATTCTGAAAGACTTGCCTTCAAATAGATGGTTTGACTACATAAGAGCACAATATTTTAATCAGAAACAGTTTGGATTTAGACCCAGCCATTCGACATCATGGCAATACTTGATCTTATAGTAAAATAAATAATTCATTGACACGCAATGAAACTACAGTTGGATTATCATCTCGATTTATCAAAAGTGGTTTGATACCACTGATCATCATATTTTACTACTTCATCACTTAGAACATTATGGTATTAGGGGTTCGAGTATTGTTAATGGTTTAAAAGTTACCTCAAAACCGACACCAGTTTTTGTATATTATAACTCTAGTAAATCGACACTTAGAGAAATACATGTGGTGTGCCACAAGGGTCAATTTTAGGACCACTATTTTTATTTTATGTTTAATGATTATGTGCAAACACTTCATCCTAAACTTCAGTTCAACATCCTTTTTGCTGACGATACGACTATACTTTTAGCTCATAAAGATATTGCAAATGAAATTATTCATGATCAATGAAGAATTAAAAGAAGTACAAACTGTTTAAGGCTAACAAACTTTCAGATAATGCTACAAAACAAACTATATGATCATGGGTACATCTTACAAAAAACGTAACTATAAAAAAGTCATTTGGATTCAACTAGAAAGACGGTACAAAACTGGTTAGAGTAGGCAAACCAAATTCCTCTTGTTGTTTGACGAAAATTTGACATGGAACGACCACATTAAGGCATTGCTATAACAATATCTAGAAATATAGGTAAATTCTTAACAAAATGAAACGCATTGTGTTCCCCAATATATATTGCATTCATTATACTTGTACCGCTAATTTTATCATACCGTAATCTACGGAAACTCTCATGGGGAAATACAAATAAATTCATTGATAGGCTATTTTAAGTTACACCGTGCTATAAGAATACTCTCAGGTAGCCATTACAGATGTCATTCTGCACAGGCCATTGATTTTTAAGATAACAAATTTTTTGAATGTTTTTGACATGTAAAAATTAGAGCTTGGAGTGTTTCTCTTCAAACATTCTACTTCCTACTGATCACTTACCCACCATTTTGAGAAGTAGTTTTACTAAAAGAAGTAATATTCATAATCATTTAACCAGAAATATCAATGATTAATCAGTTTAATTGAAAACAAAGCACTTTTGGCTTCTAAGGGTGTAAGGGCATCTGGTCCCATTTTTTGGAATACTTTACCTCAAAACATCCAAAATGCAATCAATTCAACAGTTTTTAGAACCTCTTCTCAAAAATCTCTAGATGAACTTCGTAATCAAGTAATTGATTTAGATTTGAGTATCAGGTGTCTCATAAAGAACGTTACCCTCCAGAAACGTCCATTTTTGCTTACTTAGTCAAGTCTTACCTATTTTTAGCTCATATTAATGGAAATGTGTACTCTTGTGAACGTATGGTGAAAACAAAAAAAAGAAAACGGTGCCAAAATAACAAAACAATGACTATTTCCCTAAAAATGATGACAAAAAAATCTACTTTGTCCACGGCTTACAATAGCAGAGAAACATGTACATTGTAATTCTTATGGATTGGAGCACACGAAAGACCTCAGATTTATATTTTATTTCACCAGTATTGCCTAAAAAGCACCTGAAACAATGCACTTAATTTATTCTTCAGAAGAAGGACCCAAAATCCACCCCACCCGTCTCCCAATCCAGAATGCAAATGAATTTTGGTTTTTTTTAAAGGCGCTTTTTTCAAATAATGGCATGGGCCTGCGTGACTCCTACAATGGTATATTCTAACTGAACTGCTTTGGGTTGAAGGACCATTGCATCGGCATCGTGAATGGTAAACGTTTTCCCTAAAAAGTAGGGTTCCAAGTAAGATGGGCAATCAAGAGAACAGAGAAAAAATTCTTGAGCATGGCAAGACTCTAAAAAAGGTACAAGGAGAGAGATATGGTGGTCAAAAAAAAGGGCAATCCGCCGTAAATAATGCTGCAGTGCGTAGATTTACTGAACAATCTTAATCTAAAACCAGCAATGGAGGCCTGAATTTGGAGATAAGTATTATTGGCCAGGAAGGGTCTTAAACATTTATTGTTGGGGATATTTGCTAGCCGTGGACAAAGTAGGTTTGCATCATTTTCGGGAAATAGTCATTGTTTGGTATATTCACCATTTTATTTCCTAGTTTCACCATATGTTGAAAAGAGTACATATTTTCATAATATAAAAGCTTATAAAACAAGATACGAATTGATTAAGTAAGCAAAAATGGCCGTTCTGGAGGGAACTTTCTTTCTGAGGACCACTGTAAGATCTTGTTTGGGGCATTGTTTTGTTGTTTGGGTGTTTGTTTGTATATCAATGGTTATTATTAGTGTTGATAGTGAAATAATATGTTATGTTTTTTCATGTGACATTTGATTTAAGGGAAGCCACTTCTGGTCTATTTGACCTGTCTTCTCCTCCGATATGTTTTATAGTGTATATATTGCTAAACTTTTTATGCTATGGAATGTATAAATATTATATGATGATGATGATAACTTGTTTGTGTCAGCTGAAAGTGTCCTCTTTGAAAATCTGCCCGATGCACCGGGCGCCCCTGAGCGTTTTGAGAGAAAATCTTTTCAGCTATAAACTCCATATATATTTAACCAAGGATGGCAATTTAGGTGGCCTAATCATATCGTCGCCCACAAATACTTGTCTTATTTGACGAAATGCCGTTTTCGAAGAAAATCGCCATTGGAATTCACCGGGGAGAGATTTCAGTTTGTGTACTATGGAATTATAACATTCAATGTACTTTTTATTTTGCATTATGAAGAAACATTTGAAAGTTTAAGTTTTAACCTTGCTGATTTTGGAAGTGTCAATTGATTCTCGATTATAAGTTTACAGTGTAATAAGTCTGTGGTGAAACGACAAAAAAAAGTTCGTATTTCAACATATGACTCTAAATTCACCGTTTATATGTCAATGCGGCTCAGATAGATGTCTAGTGAAACACGCACATGTGCAGCACGAGGCAGATAGACCACATAGATTGTATGTTGAAAAACAATAAACAGCTTGTTTTACGAAACAACGTTAATTAACGCCTATTGAAATTACGGGTGGTAAATGAAACATAAGACAGTATGTGAAATCGCGATATGCAGTTTTGAGCTTATTAATCAAAATTCTTAATTAATATCTCACTAATTAGGTAACTTTCAAGGATTGGAACTTTGTGCATGTATAGACCATATAACAGTCTAAGTTACATATATGCAAAGTATCTCAAAAAAAAAGTAAAAAATGTCAGATTAAAGACAGTATGTGATGTGGGCGACGATAGTTTTTGGGGTCAAGTGATCCATTTAGGCCAATTAAAAAACATGAAGGCTCACATCATTATCAATTAATGGCGCCAATATGGCTACCAAATCGTTGTTTTGGCTATACGATTGCTTCATATTTGACAGAATGTGGTATAGAGGGGTGTTTTAATTTTTTTTTGGTCAAACACCAATTGAAACCACGTACAAGGTGGTTAATTGTTTTTCCTTCTCATTTGTATGTGAACGGCTCTGTTTTGATGGTTGCAGTGGAATAGCTGAATTTAGCCGTGGGGTTTTCATAAAATTATAACATGTATTCACCATCCTTAATGTTGAGCTATTAAGTATATTAAAGTGCGAAAAATTAATTAACATTAGATGTAATATTTGAAGGATTATTTTCGTGGTTGAAAAGCGTAGTAAAATTTATAGCCAGGTATTATAATTCAATAATCAATATGAACAAGTAACCTGGGTATTTTTTTGCAATTTCGGTAGCTGTCGACTAATAAGAGTGCTGGGTTTTGTACGCCGAATCTGCGACCAGTATTTCTATTATACATAAATGTAAGCTTCGGGGTTTTTCTGGGCGACATCCTATCCCGACGATCTAGCGTTGAGGAACTTTTTTTATTGTAATTCTGCCTGCCTGCTACGATCATGCATTGCATGGGATACGACTCTCGTTGGATCCTTGCTGTTTGCTCTTTTTTAGGCTTAACTTGCCTGTGGGAGCTCATGGCTGTTGCAATAAAACCCGTAAAAGTTGTTGCTTATAAACCTCTAAACTATTTTTACCGCTACAGTTGAAATGTAATTGTTAAAGCAAGAGCAGTAGAAGCGAAGCTCGGGTATAGAGAATAACAAGATAGACGATTTATAATTTGAAGAAGACAATGACATGTGCAATCTGAGTGTCATCAATGAAATTGATTATCTGATGCGGCTCCAAAATGAAAGCACTACGGCTTTGTCCTGGTAATGTTCTGCCGAGCCCCTACCAAACTGATTCCCACTGGCACTCCAACCCATTCAAGTGCCCTACGAGTTCCTTCGCCTCCTCCCGCGCTCTAACAAACTGCGAATGGTACTTCTTTGCTCCAGGCTTCACTTGGCACTCAACCCGTCCAGTGCTCAAACCTCAACCTCTAAAACCCGCCTATTCCTACCAACTTAGAGTGGCACTCTCCTGCACCAAGAGCTTTGCATCCAGTGAGTGTACCCTACCAAGCCTAAGCACTTCAAGCTCCTCCGCCTTGCCTCAGCCAAACTTTGGCGCTGGCGACTCACTCCTGAACCTCTCCAGCCAGACTTAACACCGGTATCTAATGCTCCAACCCCTGTTCCAAGTGCTCCAAGCTCCTCAATTTCGACCTCCTGGGGCCATTCCCGTTAAATTGTTCAAGATTTGGTCTTCCAAAATGACGAAATATCAACATTTTTAAGGAATTACTGAAAACATCATTGAAAATCGTAAACTTAATATTCTCAGAACAGGAACCAATGGCCATGGGTGATCTTAAAAATATATACCTGATTTTTAGTATATTGCCTAACGTCAACACTTAAGTAACGTATACATCTGGGTAACGTATCTGTCGGGCCTCTTTCTTATTAGTAGTGCCCTGTTCTTGATGAAAGTACGTGCTTCACCGAATTAGTCTCTATACGTTATCAGGTATTTACCTCATACTAAAGCATGGTGTGGTATTCGATTTTATGTTATCACGCCCTATTGCAAGAGGGGTAGCGGCGGGAGGACGTATCGGTCGCGGTATGAACGAACAGGAGGGATTTCTTTCATTACTAGGGCTGGAAACTGTTACGTTGAAACCAGAATTTTTATGCAAACATGTATAAATAAAACATTGACCATATTTCTCGATTTATCACATATTGGAACATAGGTATTCAGTTAATTTTTAGCAATTTTGTATCCATTCGAATTATCTTAACGTATCTGTCTGCAATACTGGCGACATGCTCTCAGAGAACTCTGCGAAACTTTAATCATCCATATTATCATGTGTTAAACTTAACATTAGTGCATAATAGAGGCTGATAAAAATGCAATGCAATCTGTGATAGCGCTCTTGTGTACGAGCAGGGACACATTTTAAAGAACGGAGTTGGGCTGGCGACATGCGAAAAAGCAAAATTATGCCTTCTTTTGCCTTATGAACTAGAAATTCTAAACGGTTAAACATTCTAGTACGGATATTTTGAAAACATAAACTCCTCAGTAGTAATTTATAATTCATAAACATTCATTCTTAAAGGCCAAAAAACAAGTTTAAACTGTGCATGACTGTGAGCGACATTAAAAACGACTTTTTGAACAGTATCGGAGAATGGACCTCCTACCGACTCTGAATGAGACCCCTTCTATACTAGCCCTCCTGCAAAGCCTAAGCGCTCAGAGCTCCGCGTCCTCCTAAAACCCCGGTGATGGTCCTACTCCTGCTCCCGACTCACACCAGGTGTAGAAGTAAAATTCATAGTCGGCTACAAGGTAAAGAAGAGGCACTAGTTCAGTTGACTTCCGCAACATTAGTTCACGCTTTATTCATTATCGGTTTATGGAGCCCGAACGTGGCTCCCGGCGGAATAATCGGCTTTCACACCGGCACTCCAATCAGTCCAAGCGCTTCGAGCTCATCTACCAAGTGGCGGTGCCAGAGTACAATTCATAGGAAGGGGCAAAACATTACACGATTAACTGATATAAGTAAAAAAAACCCTATTAGATGTCATGTGGAAAATTTGTCCCAAAAATATTTTTTTCCCTGAATTTTGAAACTCTCAGGGGGTGACCGCTCCCTTGCCAACCCTGGTGCCGCCCCTGGCTTCTACCTAGGTTCTACCAACTCCGAGTGGGACTCCTATTCCAGACCTTCACGCCCACTCCAACCCTTGTCTAAGTACTTCAAGCTCCTCCTCCTCCGATTCACTCCTACCGTCTCTGAATGGCACTCTATCCTGCAGGTGCTTGCACAACAGCGCTTCTGCAAGCCTATGACAACCTGCACGGGTGCACCCCAAGTCAAGTGGCGCTCCTCCTGCCTCCAGACCTTCACTCCAAACCCCATCAAAGGGCTCCGAGCTCCACCTTGCACCTACCACTGGCTAAGCGGAGAACCAGCACCTGTGAGCCTCAGCAGCACATATCCCTATCCATTACGAAGAGAAATCCTCGCCGAGCAGCGCATCGAGTACAAAGATCTGATTCATCACTGTCTCCGTATGACGATTTACCTACTCCAGGATTCTTCGATCATGGTAACCAGGACAGGCTTGGAACTGGGATGTTGCAGAACAATGCTGTGTGTCAAATGGTAATAAATGCTCTCATCTCCGCCCTCTTTCCCCCTCTCCTCCCCCCCTGGGTAATAAGATTTACATCCCTGCTATTAATTAGTGGGGACATCCCAGGTTCACGGTTGTGGAGTTGCCCTTCATAGTGCCCCACTCCATATCAGCCCAAATTCAAACCTTGCTCTCATATGGTTTCCTCGTACCTGTGTACACATGGACCACACCACTTGTGAGAAGAAAGATCAGTGTAAATCTTCATTTGGTCAGCATCGTAATTTCAAATGGTTCACTTACAGTAGGTATATTCCTCAAACGATTTCAGGTCCCCTTAAATCTAAGGATGGGGACTATGGCTACCCCACTTGACAATGGGAGGTTTGAGGGGGTAAATACCCATTTATTTTTAATTTTGGGAAGTTTCCGTAACCGACCCATCTGACCACACTTAACTGACAAACTTATGAATTCGGTAAAAACCAACGGGAAAAACCCGTTTGCTTATTCCTTGAAGGGTTTCCGAATTCATGGGGTGTCAGAAAAAAAAAGGTTGTCAGGTGGGTCAGGTTACGGAAACTCCCGCCAATGATCCCCTTTTGAGATACAGGGGGTATAGTAGCTGCCCACGGGCTACCTCGGGAACGCCACAAACCGCCGTCGACGTGCATTTCACGCCTGCCAAACTACAGGCAGAATTGTTAAGTGACCTTAATATAACTGGGGACAAGGATGAGACCATGATTAGAGTACTGTAGGATTAACATTATGATGGCTATTTCGATTGGCATGGTACAATCACTCAATTATGAACTGCTGGTTTTATGGATGACTTCTTGACCCCTCAAGATGAAGAACCATTATTAGCTCACAATATGAATTAGGCGGCCATCTTGGTGGCCTTATTGCAGCCATCTTGGATCATCATGTGGTTAAGCCCCGGCAATGGTTATGTAATTAATTAAATAGATTCCTTGACCTTAAAAAGGGTGACCATAAACAAACAAACCAATATAAGTTTACACCCTACACTGTAAAATTGGGGAGTAAAAAAACGGAGGGTGTTAACAAAATGTTGATTAAAAAGTGAGCAACTTAGTTACTCGTTGGGAGGTAAAAACATGAGAATCGGCCGTTGATCAGAGCCAACTTTACTCAACTTTTAATCTTTGACCTCTTTTGACATGATTCCGAGAAAATTTTAACCCCCGGCGATTAAAATTAAAATTCGAGTCGTCACGCGCATCGAGGTCTAACGTATACATTAGAAAAATGGGGAACTACCGTATACCGTAGTCCGAAGGATCTGCTCACACTGCACTGTCACTGTGGTTTAGAAAAGTTAGCAACGGTTTTTAAGGTAAGAATGGAATTCTTTTTATTTATGTGTAACCTACTTGAAGTTGAAGAACGTCAGGTCTGTCAAATTCAAGATAAACATTCACAGCCTGAGGCTAGTCCAACAGTCCGGGCCAACAGCATTCACACACACTGCGTCACTGCCATTGTAATTGAGTGTACACGAAATTTTAATTTTTTCATTGAAGATGCACTTCTATACTGCTAAAAATCCCTTGCATGTGTTCTCCTTACAATAGAACAGGGCTCTTGCGGGGGATATTGTGAGGTAATTATTGCAGGCTTCATCATTTTAAGAGGAAAATTGAGGTTGGACAATGTTGTTCCATCCACCACGCTCAATCAATGCCATGGGAATTTCATTGACATCAAACTTCAGTGTACACAGATCGAATAAGTGTCAGTGTGATATATGTGGATAGACGCACGAACGTTTGATGGGAGGAATGGCAGTGTGTGTCTGTGGGGAAAGAATTAGTATCTGCCACAGGCTACGGAAGTCGGGCAACGAACGGAAGAAACCGCATGTTTAAAGGGCCGAATTTTACTGGTGGCAGGATACTAAATTAATCCCAAAAAGGGAGTAAAGTAGTAGAGTTTGCAACGCGACGACGGCGAGTTTGCAAGTTTGTGAAACGCAATGACGGTGAGTTTGCAGGTTTGTAAGCGGATGACGGCGAGAGATTGCAAGTTCGTAACGCTATGACGGCGAGAGTTGGTGGAGTTTGCAAGTTCGTAACGCTATGACGTCGAGAGTTTGCAAGTTTGCCAAACACAAAGACGGCGAGGAGCGGGTTGCAAGTCCTAAGCGATGACGGCGACGAGTTGCAAGTTTAAATGCAAGACGGCGAGAGTTTGCAAGCTTGTAATGCAATGACGGCGAGTGGGTTTGCAAGTTTGTTTAAGCGAAGCGGCGAGAGTTTGGCAAGTTCGAATGTGATGACGGCGAGTCGAGTTTGCAACACGAAGACGCGCCGAGAGTTTGCAAGTTAGTAACGCGATGACGGCAAGTTTGCAAACGAGTTAAGATGGGGCGAGGGGGGGGGGGGAGTTCGCAAGTTCGTAAAGCGATTTGACGGCCAGCAAGAGTTGCATTGTTCGTAACATTTTGACGGGAAAGTTTGCAACTTTGTAACATGATGACTGCGAGTTTGCAAGTTTTGCAACACGAAGACGGCGAGGGAGTTTGCATGTTCGTAATGTGATGCGGCAGTTTTTTCACAAACTTGCAAACTCGCCCTCTTCGTGTTCAAAATAGTTGTAAAACTCACCGTTCATCATTGTTTGTTACAAACTTGCAAACTCGCCGTCACCTCGTTACAAACTCGCCATCTTTGCATTGCAAACTGGGCGTTTTACATGTATGTCCGCGCTAGAGTGCTATACATGCATACATTCATGTGACACAGGACCATTGGGAAAGAATTATTGGGCCACCACCTATGAATTCGGAAGCCTTATTGACACGAAGAAAGCGTAACGAGAGTGAGTGGTCAATAACGAAAACGTCCATTCCGATTTGCTCGTATCTATTATTTAGGGGTTGCAATGCAAACTTCTCAGGTTGCCGACAAAATCAAATTTACATGACATTCTGCGAGAATCCCTGTGAGAATCGATTCTCGCAGGGATGTGATTATCATCGCAAAATTTGCATCCTTGATGACCCAGCCACTATTAATTATTTACAGATCAGTCCCGGGGGGGTGGGGGGGGACGATTGAAGCAATCAAACTGGAGGAGGGGGAAGTTGTGACGTTGTGTTCATGCCATAACAGGGTTCAGCACCCTAAAGCCTAGGATTTAGGGGGAAAAAAATCAAAATTTCATTATAGGATGATTTTCGAAGATAAACTGTAATGTTTTCAACACGCAACAATACTAGTCTTTGAAATTTACTAGAAGTTGTTTTCAAAAACGCCTCAGAAATTTCTACAAAAAATGACACAGACAACAACTTACATTTCCAAAAGGTTTGTTAAAACAATCCAAACATTATGATTAAATTTTTATCAACATTTAATAGGGAAGGGTCCATTTTCGGATGCCAGTCTGTATGCCGTCTGCTACACATTAATCCCTAAGTTTGTTAGTGTGTGCTTCCAAAAACTTTTTGGTTGCAGTAACATTTCATGGAGCTCACTGTTTATTATATGTCAATCAATGTATACAGGTGGAAGACTGAGTTGCCTTTCCAGTAAAGCTAATTTGATGGTACCAGCACCAGCAGTGAATTACCGTTACAATGCATTGATAGGTGATGATGTGTATGCAGAGAAAATCCACAGGGCAACCTCGCTGGAAGAGTGATTTAGGAGTGAAGTATTGGATAGGGAATCTGACCGAAATAAGTGTATGAAGGTATGTATGTCTTGGTTTTATTTTATGGCAATTCATTTTGCACATGTATGTATGCATGGACCATTCACTCTATTGCCTGCCAAAGCCATGCCAATTTGCCTGATTGTCACCCAGTTTGTGCATGAATTGTTTACATGCATACAGCACAGATGTATTTTAAAAAGAAAAAATGCATGGGAAGCTCTTGGGTAACAAATAATAACAACAATGCCAAATTGCATTACAATTCGGCATGACTTGCGGACGTGAATACCACGGTTAGTAATAAATCGTTTTATCATATCTCTAAAAAGAATAAATTTCAGGTATAAAATTCAAGGATTATGACAAAAATAATTACCGTATGAGCTATCTTGTGAAGTGGGAAAATGATGCTGTCGATTGGGTCACCCATCTTCCAAACTCGTTGTCATGGAAAAGTGTTGTGCCCAGGGGGTGGCATGGAATACCCTCCCAATTTTTTTCTTTCCTCCCCCAGTTGTTCCCCCCTCCCCCGAGGAAAGGAAAAAAATTAAAAATATTGAGCCAAAATTAGCGATTTTTTTTTTTTAGAGCAAATAATCACCGAATATAGGCAAAGTCAACGATTTTTTTGGGGGCAAAAATACACCACATTGTACAAAATCAGCGATTTGCGGGCCCAAATTGGTTTAAAATCTTAAAAATTTTTATGGATATTTGCCTCCCAGAATTGAACCTTTTTTCAAAAAACAAATTTCACTTTGTCCCTCCGTTTCCCTCCAGGAAAATGCCTGGCGCCACCATGGTCATGAAACTGTCCATTATATTAGATTGCATGAGCCCAACAGTGTTAAACTGACTCTAATTAAAGAAAAAAGTGTAGCTGTTCATTGTATGGGCGAATCAGGTGTCCGAGGCCAAGTAAAAAAATGAAGAATGGCGAAGGCGAAGCCGGAGACCCATTTAATTCAAATGTTTTTACTGCAGAGGACACATTATTCGACATAAACATGAACATCGAACCCTGGATTTCTATTCTATTACGTAAGAAGTTAAACTTAATACCAGAAAAAACTGGCCATTTCCTACTAAAAACGTAACAGTGTTTACGTCTTTAGAGAGAGCCTTGTTCTTCCTCGCGGTAAGTAAATTGTTAGCGTGTGCGCTTATAGTGAGGCGGCACGCGCCGAAAGGACTGTGCGCTTTGGATCACGCATTAGAGCGTAATCGGGACCCATTATTGACAGAATAATGGGCAGAGTAACAACCAATCAAAGAGCGCGCTTTTGAATAATGGGCCCCAGTAGAGGCGTAATAGAATTTATGTATTAGTTGTACTATTAGTGTTCTGAGCCATGAGCATATATGTAAGGTTACAAACTTCAAGAAAATACAAACATTTTCTCAACCTCCTGTACTATTTTTGTTTGTCATTTCAGGAAACTAATGGTGAGCGAAATTGTAATAAGCATGGAAACTGAGAACTGCTCCATGTCTCCTATGGCAGAAAGGCACGATGTTTTGGAAGTGGAAAACCTGGAAGAGCTTTGTAGCACAATTCAACTGGCTGCAAGGATGGAAATAAACAGGGGGGGCAAGGGGCCAAATTACCCTTTTTAAAAGGCCACCAAAATTGCCCCTGGTTGAAAAAAAAACTGTACATGTGTATAGACCAGGGGCAATAAAATTGTTTAAAAAACACTCAAAATTGCTCCTGGATCTGAAAGCCTTATTTCAAGCCCTGAATTGGCTCAGTGTTTTGCAGCAAGAGGTGCTCTTTCCATCATCCCACAAATGTGTGCACTGGTTTGAGATGGTCCCCTACAATCGCAAATTCTGTGACAATTCTGTCTGGAGCTGAATTAGGTGGTGATTGTTGGTATTTTTTGCTTCTTGGTGATCACAAACAGTCGACGAGGATATACGTTAGCATCGTGCAAAATACAAGTCGCCTTGCAGTATTTAGCCCTATTCCGTCGAGGGTCATTGAAAAGCAATCAAGTTGCTCAGGATATTGATTCTAAGGACTCTCAAACGTCCAGAACTATTCTTTTACCTGCAATGATTTCTCTCGGCCGTTTCCCCGCAAAACTCCCCATTGATTGTTCTTATTGACTTTCGGTGCTTTCCCAGCAGAAGATTTGAAAAACCAATTGTTGCGATTGAATTGAGACATCCACGCCACGTAAACACAAAAATTTACCGTGCAATCTGGTATCCCACCATGTTGTACCACCTACCCGAAGTCCCAGAGGGTTTCCCCGATGTGGACTTACGTTGGGCCCTCCAAATTTGCAGAGGTGTCAAGGTCAAATTTGACACCCGGAAGTAGAGCATTACATGTCCGGTCATTGCTTTTTTGATGACTTTAGACGGTTTCCTGGCAGGAAGACGTTGAAAATCGGTTGCTTTTCCGCAAGTTATAATCTCTGCGGGGAAAATGTCACAGGTGACAATTGAAAGCACCAAATGACCGTACTTCTAATGAATCTCGTACCATCAGGAGGACACCCTATGTGTTGACTTCCTATTGATCTCGGCCGTGTTAGGGATTACTTTAGTAGTTGGGACACTATTTTAGTACGGTGTTAGAAAAAGTGTATTTTATAGTTGATTTGGACTATACATTGTAAAATATAAAAACCTTTTGGTCATGCATTTACAGGTTGCACAAATACAGATGCTCAATTTCAATGCTCTGAACAACATGAAATATTGTAAATTTGTAATATATTTAAAGGGAATTTCATGGCCAAAGGCTTTGACCCCCCACCACTTAACTTAAAAAAAAGGTGAGATTTATATCCATTGAACTGGTCAAAATAAACATCCATGTGTACTAATTACGTGCCAGATTTGGTCATATCTGTAAAAAAATTCGAAAATTTTGTATTTTTCTGTCCTTAAACGGACAGAAATAGAAATTACAGCATAGTGGGCTATGGGGACTGAAGAAACAAGCATTTCCTCATAAGATTAACTGCAAGGTCGGGATCGTCCAAAAGGTGTGCATAAAGATTCGGCCTGAAAAATTTAAATAGTGATGGACACTTCTGATTACTGCTCCTTTAAAAGGTGCATTTTGTGATTCCATAACTCCTGTTTTATTAATTGTTGTCTAGATATCGTTTGAGAAAAATGTCATTCACAACTTTTTAGTTGATCCTGACTTTGCGGGTTTTGGGGTATGAGCAAATGCTTGTTCCCACGGTCACATAGCCACTGTGCAATCATTTCTATCCGTTTACGGAACAGAAAATACCAAATTTGCAAAATTTCTAAAGGTACGACCAAATTGCACGTATATAAGATAGTACACATGGATTATTGATGTGATAGTTAGGAGAAGTAAAAAAAATCTCAACTTTTTTTTAGGTAAGTCGGGGAATGAGGCTGTGGATCACGAAATGCCCCAACAATGATTATCTAGCTGAAAAAAATTGCAGCCATTTTAGCAAAATCCAAGCTTTTTTGAGGGGCCAAGTAGGTATGTGGACCCCACGGTCATTAATTCTAGGCAATGCCAGGCCGAGTAGGGTTGGGGGGGTAAATAACAAAATCTTGAAAATAACATGTTTTTTTAAAAAGTAAGAATAAAAATAACTTTTGAGAATACAGCCTTAATTTAGAATTTGAGATTTCAAAAACTTTTTAGTACCTTTACAGAAATTGACACTATGTCATCAGACATTGCTATATACTGCAGATAGCACTGCTGACAGCAGAATAAAATATCGGGAATAAAGCACATGTCCACTTGTGTTTGGTTTCTGTAACGCATGCCTAAATTCATCAGGGTCACAAGTCCCCAGCTAAAGCTAGCCAATCAATTTTAAAATTCACTTTTAAAGAAAGACATGTGGCGGGGACAATATTTTATGCATCACGTTAAACATATCCGAGTTCGCCTTTTGAAAAACCAGTACAACCAAAAGTTTGTTGACCTGGGCATTTCAATGGAAGCACTCTTTGGAATATCACAGTTGGTGGCTCATGTTTATTTGATATAGGTAAATTATTGAGTTAAATCAATCGTTCCTCTTTTATACAGGATATGTGCCAAATTGTACTTTGTGATGTTTGCAAATAATCTGCTTTTATGTGTTTTGTAAAGAGCCCTCATTTTAACATAAAATGTCCATTTTAAATGAAAATGAAAAAGTTTTAAAACTCCATGCACTTCCAGGAAATGGATTTGTTGACCTCAAAATATAAAACCCATTCACTTCAGACTAAACCAGATTAAAAAACTAACAAAAAAGTGCATATCAAAGTTAACTTGTGCCATTGGATAATGTGCATTTTTCACCCCTGGCATCTATAGATTTTGCACTTTCCATTCTTTTGGTCTAGGATATGGTGAGTTTTTGTGAAAGTCAAATGCATTATACAATGGTGCTTTTGTCTATATTAGTTATAATTCTACATGCATCCAATAAAAGTTCAATAAATAGGATTCCAACTGCAAATGCTCTTCTGTAGTCTCTGTAGTTGTGCATGTCATCATGTGGGATTGTTATTCAAACAGGACCGGCCTGCAGGTAATTTAAAAAAAGGTGACCCCCATGCAGAGTAAGTAAACTTACTCAACACTGGTTGAGTAAATGTTTTTTTTGCTCTGCTGTTGATTAAAAGTATACTCAAAGATGAGTACCCAAATTTTACCTCAAAGTGTAAATGATTAAAGTTTATCCTGCTGTGGAGTAAAAAGGAACAACCCTTCGGTTGATTTAAACTTTTAATCAACCCAGGGTGATTAAAATTTACTCCACTGTGATAAAAATTTTACTCCACTGTTGATTAAAAATTTACACTTTCGAGGAGAACAGCTTTAGTCTATCAGGTTGAGTAAAGATTAATCAGCTGGAAGGGTTGTTCCCTTGGTAAACATCCAACGATTTAGAAATTTACCAATAGAGAGTAAAAAATATTTAAGGTTTGTATGCTCACATGGGACTTTCTTCGTGGCAAAAATTTAGTACCTTCTTGGCCGCCATCTTAGATTTGACATGAGTAAGTCCTCAATGGTAATGTAATTAGATGGAATGGAGTCCCTGCCCCTTGAAAAACGGTTGACCATACCATTAAAAACACAATAAGTTAAGTATAGATTCAGTGCCCTATTGGTCCAAACATAACTGGCGCAAAATTTGGGAATTTTTGCGCCAGCACTGAAGCCGTCAATGGTCAAGCAGTGGTCTTGATGGATTCCTTAACCTCAAAAACATATGATAGATACCAAAATCATCCTCCAAATTAAAATAGAAAAGAAATATACCTGAAAATGGGTATTGGCGGCCATTTGGGACGCCATCTTGGATTTCTCAAATCGCTCAAAGGTGCACCCGTGAACACCCGTTTCAAAGAGGACACTTTCAAGCTACCAAATCAATCATAAAAAACTATACACACAATCTCAGGTTCATATGAAAAATCAAGTTCGTGTCGGGCCCTGAGTGTTTAGAAATTCACCCAAAAGCCCAATTACGTGGGCTATAGGTTACTCATGAACAAAAATAAAAAAAACATTAAGGAACCAGGATAAATTATGTTATGTAAATGATGCAATACGATGGTCCTAAAGTTCTTTTACAAACTTTTCCTTGTTTCTGGGAACATAAGGATTTTTCATTTGACGCATGTATGGACGAAAGTGCTCATTGAAGTAAATCCAGCTAACATTGAGGAAACAAGTTGTTTGGTGTTTTGTTGTGTATAGATGGGATAATTATTAAAGCGGTATTATCCGCTGGCCGGTTCAGTGGTAAGTCCCGACTGAACGGAGAGATCCAACTCTATTTTAACATTTCTGCACTAATTAATTTCATTTATTAACCCTCCGGTCTTACCAAGGGGGAGGCGGTAAACTTTGCTCAGGTGCGCTAACATGCCAAAACATTCGTAAAAGCTTTAGGTAATCGTTCTCCATCCTTCCGGGTCATTTAGCGAATGGTGAGGAAGCACCTTCACTGGGGGTTAGGGTATGCCGTAAAGTCGGAAGGGTAAGGGGACTTGCCACCCAAGGATATTTTATGGGTGATTCTTGAAAAATTAATATATTTACAGTATGGCCCTGGATCTATGTATGTAAAACTAGCCAATTGCCATCATTAGAGCTGAAAAACGCATGGAAAAGTCCGATTTATTCCTACGTTTTTTAGCCGCAAAATAGGATGTTCGCCTATTTTCGGTGGAAAAAAGCCATTTCCGATCCGCGGACTTGATGACGTATTTGTGACGCATACTATGTATGTCGGTACTTATTTTAGTATCAATGGAAAGAAGAGGACATAGATTTCAACTGGTATCAAAAATCATAAGCAATCGGGTGCTTTATACGAATTCTCGAGGGGGGTGTCCTCCTTGGTAAACGGTGTTACAAAAAAGACTTCGTTTATAGACGATTTTTTTGTTTATATCTGGGAATGAAAGGGATTTGAAGACTCATATTTTCAGGACGACAGCACCTGGTTTTTTTTTTTTTTTTTTTCTTTTTTTTTTTCTTTTTCTTTTTTTTTTTTCTTTTTTTTTGCAGAAATTTACAACTTTGTAATAAAATTATGCATTCGGAAACATTTTCGTTATACAAAAGTTTCCGTGCAGAGGATCCTATGGTACGATATACTACACAGAAAAGTACTATTCGAAATGAAAAATTAGATTCATCTCAACTTTGTAAAATTGTTATGGCTGATGAAAAACATGATAAAACTCCACTTGGTCAGTATTCAACAAAAGACTCCGGCTAACCCGTTAGTGAAAGGTGCTTTTCGATGTATTGTATGTCTATTTATTTTCTACTTGATATGAGAGTCTGGCACTTGCACCATACGCCCCATCAAGTACCGTGGGAGGAGGAGGGAGGAGGGAAAACAAACTTCGGTTTGGCTGGTAGGTAAAATGCATAATGCAAAGCACTATTCAATACTGTGCTACTATTGATGGATTAACCAGTTTTTTAAAACGGCGTTTTTGTGTTTATATCTTGGGAAATGAAATGGATTTGGAAAGACTTAAATTTCAGGGACGACAGTACGAAAAATACAGCCTTTCATCTGATATAAAATCGGTACCATTTATGGGTAATTTAGGGGCCCCAAAGACGATCGAAACACGCACTTTTAAGACCGTTTTAATAGTAATGAAAGTAAAACCTTTATACTAGGTTAGTTCTCAACCTCTGAGTGTTCTGTCCTGTACTTCTTTTCATATTTTCAGCAAATAAAAACTATATAGGAAAGAATTGTTGAGGGCCTTCATATTAGGACTTAGTCCTGGACTAAAAGTTAAGCCAGGGTAAGTTCTTTGTGAATATCGGCCCAGACTCTAAGACTCTATTTGACAGAATTTCTCCATACAATATGACTAGTCTTTTGATATCAAAATACAGAAGCATTGATTCTGTGAAATTATACACCTCTGTGTAAAAATGAAAACTTTTGGATATTACATTTGACTCAGCTGTAACCATATACGATGACTGTTAAATTCTGTGGCAAAATCTTACTAAAGGGTACTTGTTTCGATTTAAGTGTTTCGTACTTTCATTACTTAATATGTGAGCCTTGGCACTTGCAGTTTTTGCATAATAGCTTTCGTGGATAGTACTTGCGATTTTGATAGTAGAAGCGATAATGTATATTGCAAAAACTGTTTTAAACATTATAAACGACAAACAAAATGTTCTAGAAAACACAACAAGTTTTCAAATAGCTTTATTCATCTTTGACACACCAAGATTAACGTTGTTTCTAGATTCTTACTGCAACTTTCATTCCAATGAGTAATTGAGCCCAATACGTGTAAAAAAAAAACCTTTTCGAAGTGTTCTAGAAAAACGGAAATATTGTTAAATAACTTAACACATTGTTATCATCATTTATATGGCAAACTAACTAAGTATTCGTAATTTCATGTTTGATTATTCAATATGAACTAGAGGCCCAATACATTTGTGTTGAATTTTGTAAGCAATTATAGGTGACAACATGAGCCCAATTACGTGCAAAAAAATGAAATTTTCCAAAAGTCTAGAAACACCGGAAAATTTTGTTAGAATAACTTCTTAAGCCATTATTCAATTCCATCTTTATATGGCAAATCTAACTTAGTTTCAGTAATTGCAGTTTGATTTATTCAATATTGTTAGATGGCCTCCATTTTTTGATATAAAACTTTTAAAAAATATTATTTTCCAATTTTATTTGAGAAAAGATTTCTCACGGCGAAAAAGTTACTTGTTTACTAATAAAAAGAGGAGAACAGGGGAAGTACCCCTCGTTTGTTTTTGCCAAGTGCACCTGATAGGATTGGCCAATAGGGGAAGTGGGGAATTCCCCAAGAATGCTAATCTTAGAAACTGAGTCAATTGTTATGCTTTGAGATCAAATCATTGGACGAGCAGGAATTTCCCCATAAAGTATATATGGGAAGTGAATTGTATTTAGATGATGTATTTTTTGAAATCTGATTTGATGGTGGTGAAAAGTTATGTTGTATGCAGGATTCTGTAAGGTAATATCTCTTTTAAGACTTGGGAACTTTATGAAATATTGTGTATACATGAAGGAGAACTTGGCAGAAGATTCGCCCCAGATCAATCAGTAACACGTAGCTAGAAGTTCTAGCAGTTTTAATCTGCAATGAAGAGCAGACCTGTACTTGGTGCAGGATTTATTATCATTTTCAATTCCATGTGAGCAGAGTGCTTGTAATTATTCTACTGTAGTCTTTGAGCCAAAGTGTCTGGGAATCAAAACTAGGATTCCAAATGTGGACAGATAGAAATCCGTGGTGCATTATCTTGGACTGAGATATATGTGGAAATTAGGTCGTCGAGGGACTTATGTAACCTTGCGTCTTGAAACTGCTGGACAAAGTTTTTAACTCAGGATGAGAAGAGTCCATGGAATATATTACCTGAGGGATTTTAAGTGACTTTTGCATGCTGTCATTTTGAAGTCTTCGCTGTGTGAGGACATCATCTCGTTTGCATTTTGGATACAAAATTTTGTGTGTATTACATGTACTATTTGTAGTTTGGTTCCAGGAAATATTATATTGGGTGGCTAGAGTACAATCACAATCACAATGGAGTGTAATCCAGAGGTTTATTGGGCAAACATAACTTGGGAGAAGTTTGATAAGCTGAGGAAAGCATGAGTAATGAAACAGCCAAGCATTTATGACTGGGCAAAACATGCCAGGAGAAAACAAGATCATCAAAA
The DNA here is from genome assembly GCA_023653785.1 of Ophioderma brevispina. Taxonomy (NCBI): domain Eukaryota; kingdom Metazoa; phylum Echinodermata; class Ophiuroidea; order Amphilepidida; family Ophiodermatidae; genus Ophioderma; species Ophioderma brevispina. Next base: position 8,243 of record JAMKCH010004941.1, on the reverse strand, counting down.
ATAGTTTGATCTGAAAAATTGTCCAGGAAGATGTTGGGATAGTTCATAGTTGGATAGGATAGAAGAAATTCTGGAACAGGGCCAAACCAAAGTGATGCATTCAAGTTAAAAGAACTGAAATCAAAAAGGAATTGGAAAATGGAATTGAAAACGTGGAAATGGAACAAAAAACAAAAAAGAAATTGAAATGCAAAATTTCAGAAGGAACAGAAAGGGAAAAGGAAATTGAATTAGGAAAAAGAAAAATTGCAAAGGCAAATGCAAAAAAAGAGACGCCAAAAGAGATGCAACAAAAAGAATGGCATTGCAAATTGAAAAAGAAAAGAATTGGAAAAGGAGGCAAAAAAATTGCCGAATGAGATGAAACAAAAAGAGCTTGAAGCTCAATTAGAGTTATAAAAATTGCACAACAGGCAGTCATCCAGACTCTTCAAGCCCTTTCTGGTTTTGATGCGGCCGAAAAATATTCGCCTTGGTTCCAAAGTCAGGAACAAGACGTAGACAAATACTTCTTACACTTGAGAAAATGCCAATAGCTTGAAAGGGCCCAAGGAATCTTGGACCTTGTTGCTACAGTCCAGTGTTTCTTGTAAAGCCGAGAAATATATTCGGCCATGTCATTCAGACAGATGTAATGAGTAGAGAGGTTGGGTAGGCAGGCAGTGCTCAAAGCATTTTTATGAATATTGTTGCCAGAGGCATATAGACAAAAATTCCAGGTCTGTCAGGAAAAGGGGATGACCGACCCATGTGGAATTTGCCAGTTGTAAAGGAGAGATGGTTGATCGATGGCTTTCTCTCAAAAGAAGTGGGGCAAAAATTTTTGGTCAAATTAGGGAAGTTGATGTTAGTTGAAGAGTGCAAACAGTGTCTACATCCAGATATCAAAACAAATCGATGCAAAAACCCCCCCCCCCCACCCCCCAATTGACAGTTTGCGTGTAAGCAGCCGTAAGGGCGAAGACTATGCTTTTGACGCACCAAACTAAGTAATACTAGTAGGCCTAGACAAGAATTTACTAGGTACACAAGTACAAAATAAGTAGGGTTCTTTCTAAACAACAAAAGCGTCTCATGGTAAGCAACACTGAGGGGAAATCCCAGTCAGGTTCCCATGAAAGGGGAGGGAGTAAAGAACCTAAATGGGGCTAATCACAGTTCACCATGCAATCACTGGTAAGAAGCCCAGGACATACAAGGTCACGGTTTGTTGGGAGAGACATGGCTATCACCCAAAATGGAGAGAGCCAAAAAGTGAGTCAAAACCGATAGGTGTCAGTTACTTTGAGGTCAAACAGTTCATTCTTCTGTCCAAAAACAAGAAAAATTCCACAAAAGGGAATTGACACAGAAAAAGTAGAAGGGTGGACTTTACTTTAAGCCTTTTGTTTGGAGGATTTGTGTCACTTTCATGTGATATTAGTTAGATCCAAACCCATTAGAATCATGAGGGACACGTGCTTGCGCACCAGTCCATTGTTTGTTGTTTAATCGTGTCCACAAGTCATTGGTAAAGGCTTAGATGGTGGTTGTCCGGATGATCAGATAGTGTGCTGATCCGGGGCAGAGTATCATTGATACGGACGCTCTAATGGCCCGTATTTGAGGCTGGGGCGGATTGGGCACAGTCCGGGTTGCACACCTACTCTTTTATTCGACAGACTGCGATGTACATGTACAGTTGTGACTCTTGTACATGGGACCGACCCGGCGTCTTAACGTCCCCCTCTGAAGGACGGGTGTTTTGATCCAGTTGGCCCACTTCCAAGTGAACAAGGAGGAAGAGCGGTGTTCTGTATTTAATCAATAGCTGGTTATAAAGTCAAATCCAGAATTGATAGTAGTACCTGAATAAATCTCAACAAGTGCCACGACCCCACCGGGAATCGCACCCGGGAATTTTTATGGTAAATTTGCCGCCAGAGGCAAGCAGCCCTAAACCGATAGGCCACGTATCCCCACAGTCTATGATATTGGAAGACGCACTTCCATTTGATATTGAGAGCTCCACAGGAAACTAGGTGCATTGATTCAGGGGATAGTATGGATTGTATTAAGGTCCCTCTTCACAAAAAATGAATTGAAATAGACTTGGTTTTGGAAACTGTCCTATTGGTGTTGGACAAGAACTCCCAGTAATAAAAAGGGGGTTATCCATGTTGGTAGGGAAATGATTTGGGCAGGGGGAAAAGTACTCCCAGATCCCCATAGTTCCAGGTGCCCGTACAGTGGATAAGGGTTGATGAGGACAACTGAAATTTCCCAGCCCCCAGGTGCAGTAGTAACTACGTCAATGACCAGAAAAGCCTCACAGGAACAGTTGAGCATGTGTGAGCAAACCCAGATTATGTAATTTATTCTGATTTCATTGATCAGTTGGGAAATACCCTAAACAAAATTTTTAGTGATAAGAATCCATGTTATATAATGGGCGGACTTTCCAATATTGAACTTCTGTCAATAGATAATGACACCCGAGTTAATGGATTCATCAATATGCTCTATTCTTAGATTTTTATTCCAACTATTGATCGCCCAACTCGGATAAACATTACATAACTGGACGTACTAGTGTTTCCCTAATTGATAATATATTTACCAATGATATAGTATACCCAAATGAACTCTTGGTGTTATGAGTACCGATCTTTCCGATCACTTTCCCATCTTCTAACCCAACAAAATATAGGCCTTACTACACTCTTACCCATGACAAAAGGAAATCGCGCAGCTCAAGTCCAATACTATAAAAGGCTCTACACAATGCTTTATTCCCTCGTTGATTGGAAACAGTGACCACCATGGACGACGCGGACCAAGCGTACAATAAATTCATTTCCAAATTGTCGGAACTCATGAAATTTACACTGTCCAATTAAATAACACCATCTTTAAGCGCAACTCCCCTAAAAAACCATGGGGTCACTAAAGGACTAATTAAATCACTTAAACTAAAGTGAAAAATTATACTAAAACATACATTTGCCAAAACAAGATGATGAAACATAAATTAAATACACCAAATACCGCAATCACTTAAATACTTTATGGCGTCTGAGTAAAAAATCATAAATAACTAGTAAAATTGAAAATAATAAAGCCGGTGCATACAGAGATTATGGAAAACTTTAAACAATTTATTGGCCCGAAATAGGAAAGTCAACTTTCCCGATTTTTCATTAATAGTGAAGGTGAAAGGATTACCGATAATGCAGCAATGCCGAAAACTTCAATAACTTTTTGCTAACATCGGAATCGTTCTTGCTAATAAGATCCCTGAACCAAATGCTGATTTTCAAAACCCCTTTCACATCCTACAACAACTCTGATAGCATGTTCCTATACCCAACCTCTCCAGGAGAAGAAGAAAATTTCAAAATTAACATCTGATTAAACAAAAACAGCAATACCAGTGCATCAGATGACATTCAGCAATACTCTTTTGAAACAAATAATTCTCCATTGTGCGTGCTCTTTCCCACATTTTTAATTCTTTCCCTTGTATCTGGGATAGTTCCCAGATTACTAAAGCAGGCGAATGTAATACCTATCTTAAAGCAGGCGACAAAACATACTTTTTCACATTATAGGCATAGATCAATACTCCCGTCGATATCTAAACGTCCTTTTGAAAAGTTGTTTACATTTCGTATTTTTAATTTCATTATAAACATAATATACTTACCCCTCGGCAGTTTGGATAATAGGCCCAAACGGTCTACCATCATGCCTAATGAACTCGTATTTAAAATTGCTGAAACTTGGTTTGGATAAACAAACCTCGAACACAATGAGTATATTCTTAGATCGCAGGCAAGGCCTTGACACCATAAATCATGACATCCTACATTTATAAGCTAGATAAATATGGTGTCAGGGGAGTTGCTAATGATTGGATCAGGAATTACCTAACTAATAGAAAACAGCGTGTTTTGATTAATGGACCTTTTCTGAACCAGCTTCCATCCACTTGAGGGAGTTCCTCAAGGCTTCAATTTTAGGGCCACTTATTTCTTTTATATATAAACGACCTCCCACTGTGTTCCAATATACCTCATTTTATTTTGTTCGCTGATGAACAAATATACTTTTCCCACCATGATCCTAATGTTAACTTGAACATAATAATAAATTAATGAACTAAAAGCTATTTAACTGGTTCAAACTAAAACAAATTATCATTGAATGTTAAAAAAAAACTAACTATATGATTTTTAAAAATAACACAGTAATAAACCGGACTTTAAAGTGGACATAAAAATTAGCAACACCTCGATCAACAAGTTCAAACTACTAAAGGCCTGATTCTATGGACCTAACTGTCATGGAATGTATACCAACACATTTCAAAATTATCTCCAATATAAGGAATTATTCGTAAAGTTAGACCGTATCTCCCACAAAAATCTTTTTCACCTTATAATTGTCTTATTACCGTACATTCATTGGTTGGCTATGGCTTGGGCTGACGCTAACAACAGTGGGTTAGATTCACTTGTTTCGCTCCAGAAGAAACGAGATATCAAACGTGCACCAACTCCCTGTGGTGGCCCATACTGATCCACTTTTCATTCTCTAAAACCTTGAAAGTCCAAGATATTTATATAGGCTCAAACTTGCTACGTTTATGTTACCAATTGTCAACCATAAATTATTTCCAAACGATCTTATTGATGAAGATTCTTAACTTTCACTCTCACACACACCATTACTCAAACCAGGAATGACTGATAGTTCGTCATATTAAAAATGTTCAACACTGTACTGGCAAATAACACTAAAATCCACGGTCCCTTGTTTTGGTCTTAATTGCCCCATCCCACTAAAAACCTCCCCCTCTTCATCTCGTTTCAAAACAAACATGAAAAATATCTGTTCAGTTCATACTAGTGCGGTCGTCAATCTTAAGTCTTTGCTTTCCTTTCTGTTTCTTTCTACGTTCACTTCTTCCTTTATCTAATAGTCGGTCTTGTGCGTTACTGTGTTTCGTGTAAGTGTGTTGTGTTCTTGCTTGTTTTTGTGCTTCAGTCCCAAACATGTAATAAAATCTAAAGGGTCATTTAGCGAGGAGGCATGCTAACCTATCGGAATTTTGTGATAAGCTATGAAATTTGGCACAGATGTCGAGAAAGGTAGTACGAACAGATCAAGATAGAGCCATCGCATTTGTATCCCCGTCGAGTCATTTTCAACAGATGTCCGCCAAAATGACATTTTAGGCAATTTTGCTAATTATTTCAACACCTGCCTTTTACTTATACCTATGCTAGCATTATCGATATGCTAAATGCAGTTGTGTTGCAATGTTTGTCAATCACAGGCCATTGTTAATATGTGTCCCTGTCGGCATTTTCCAAGTATGGCTGCCAAAAATGACCATTTTAGAGAATCTTGCAATAATCAAACACCGGCCTTTGACTTATGCCTGATTACTAGGCATTAAAAATATGCTAAAGCTATGTTAAAATGTTAGTCAAATTACAGACCATGTGTCCGTCCGGATTTTCCAAGATGGACCACCAAAATGAACATTTTGGCATATTTTGCTAATATTTCAAACACGTGCATTGCTACGTATGTCTATACTGAGGCATAAAGTATGCTAAATGCATGTTACAATGTCTTGTCCAATCACAGGCCCATTGCAACCTATTGTGTCCCTGTCGCCATTTTCCAAGATGGCCACTCGAAATAACTTTCTAGACATATTTTGCTATATAGCAACCCCAACCTTTTACTACTCTTATACGACGCCTAAAAACTGCGCGTAGTTATGCTAACATTGATGTCTAATAATTTAATTAGGTTGCAATATATTTGAGTGATATTATTAAAGGCGTGTTACGTAATTTTTGTAACAGCTTTTGAATAAGACTTTGCCATATTTGCAATCGTATTTCGAAAATTGATGATAATCATAAACATATACATTGTCGCTTAGTCGCACTAAGCTCATTAAAGTGCTGAATATCCAAACAAGTTACCCCCAAACAGAAATACAGGTACCCCAAAACAAGAAAATACAGGTGTCTCAGAAAGAATGTGACCTTCCAGAAGAAAACGCCATTTTGCTTATTAATCAATTCGTATCCGGTTTTAGCTTTAGATTATGAAAAAATTTGTACTTTTTTTAACACACATATGGTGAAAACCGAAAGAAAAAAGGTGAAAAAAAAAAACAACCAAACAACTGATTTAGGTTCCCTAAAAATGATGCAACCCAACTTTGTCCACGGCTGGCATTAGCAGCGGAAACCATGGATGCAAATATCCCCAACATAAAAATGTTTAAGACCCTCCTGGCCAATAATACTCTCAAATTCCAATGTCCATTGCTGGTTCTAGAGTTTATTGTTCAGTTCTCTACTCACCGCAGCATTATTTACGGCTGATTGTCCTGTTAGTCAGAGAGAACGTTCATGTGACCGTACAGTTGAGTATATATATAAATTTTTATTGCTGAAAATGATAGATAGAGTGTGTAGAATAAGAATCTGCCGGGTGCCACCTGGGCATCCTTGGGCATTTTGAGAAATCCAAGATGGCGTCGCCATTAATGATAATTATATATTCAACCATATATTATCAAACTATGGAGTTACTAGATATACTATAGGATCCAATGAACAAGTGTATGGCACTTGTAACATTAAGTCATACTTCAAATTCAAATGGAAGCCAAATCCAATAATTTTAAAATATGCCCTATAACAGCAAATACCTGCGATAAAAAATAGACTTGAAGTACTTAGGTTATGTTGTTAGACACAATAAATGTATTTCTGATACTTTTAAAATTGTAACATGACGTCAATCAATATGGCAGCCAAAAACGTGAACATCTTCAAAAAATACTTGACACAAATCCATATGTTTCTGGCCATTTCCACTGGATTTGCTTTGCTAATACATAGTGGCTGATCAAAGGCGATTACTCTTGTTTGTCCTGAATTCAGATGTTTCACTGTATTCAAGATCACATCCACGGAGTGCTTGATCATTACCACTGCGTGAGAATTTTCACACATCTTGTTTATGGATTATGATACAAAACAAGTTCTTTAAGTCATAATCAGGCTTGCCGTGGCGCAACTATATGATAATCACATGATAATTTCAGCACTAGTTCTGTATATATGTTTTGAATGTAAAAAGTGTTAAAAGTGAAACATGCTATAATCAATAAAACATGGTTACTGAGTTATCAATTTTCATTCGTTATAACAAGGTATGACCGATGACTTGTGGACCCGCAAAGAAGAAAGAAGAATTTGTTTGATTCTTTTGGCAAATGATGTTTGTATAGGATATTTAAGAAATAACAGGCGATGCGTTTTAAACTCGCAGACTTTGCATCACACATTAAATTTGGTCACAAACTACTTCAATTTCCCTATTTGTGTCAACTCAAAAAGTAATCATCTATAATAGCAAAAGTACACATTTTAAAAGCTGTGCCCATAAGAAAGCTCACTACATACATAGCATTTTAATGTACAGGGTGACCTTGAAGATATACAAGGTGAAACAGAATTTCATATCAAATTCACAAATCTTCTAAATCTCAAGAATGAAATGTATCAATTGAACTTCAATTACAGATTATTTTATTTGGACTAGGAACAGTGTCAACTATCAACTGATGTACAACTGTAATTCACAATTGTTTGGTAACCTTTTTAGTACAGGGTGATCCTAACTTTGTCAACAAAAGTTCCGATAATTTCAGCCAACACATTTTAACCATACCTCAAAAACAAAAAAATAACTGCATATTTGAATTCCTCTTCAAACTTCCTTCCAGAAAATATACCTTGACTATAGTAAGATGAATACTTCCCATGTTACATTGCTCAGACAATTTGGAGAACGTTTTGCTGCTTTTTGTTTTACTTTGTACATGTATACAGTTACATGGGAAATGTTTTAATCTCACAGTCAAAAGTTCAATCCTCTTTCTGAGGACATAGATATAATATGATTTTATTCAATAATTGTCTTAGAAAGAAGATAGCTTTCTTTTGACACCAAAATAATTCCACCCATTTTTGACAAACGGAGATGCAAAACTTCCCATAGAGCTTGTACAGGCGAGCCGCTGCCCCCTCCACCCTCTCCTTGGCTGAGTGGATTTGTCATAATTCTGTTGGTAATCAAGATAGCTTAACCAACTTCATACCGATATTAATTAATCTTTCAGCTTTGAAATGAGATCAAAATCTCTTCAAAACATTCTGTACTTA